>JAGGNK010007282.1:134365-153401 GCA_017590115.1 Montifringilla adamsi
TCCGTGGAGGGGTGGGACAGGTCCCCGAGGGGTGGGACAGGTCCCCGGAAGGGTGGGACAGGTCCCCGGAGGAGGGGGACAGGTCCCCAGAAGGGTGGGACAGGTCCCCGGAGGAGTGGGACAGGTCCCCAAGGGGTGGGACAGGTCCCCGAGGGGTGGGACAGGTCCCCAAGGGGTGGGACAGGTCCCCAGAAGGGTGGGACAGGTCCCCGGAGGGGTGGGACATCCCGCGGAGGGGACAGGACAAGCCCCGAGCGGGTGGGGGACGCTCCCCGAGCAAACGGGGGGGGACAGCTCCGTGGAGGGGTGGGACAGGTCCCCGAGGGGTGGGACAGGTCCCCAAGGGGTGGGACAGGTCCCCAGAAGGGTGGGACAGGTCCCCGGAGGGGTGGGACATCCCGCGGAGGGGACAGGACAAGCCCCGAGCGGGTGGGGGACGCTCCCCGAGCAAACATTTCATCCCTGCACAACCACGGGATAAATCTCCTTGCCGGCACCCGGCCCCTCTGCGCGGATGTGAGGCGCCCTCCCGTCCAGCTGTGGCACCTCCCCATCCAGCTGTGAGGCCCCCCTCCAGCTGTGAGCCCCCATCCAGCTGTGAGCCCCCAATCCAGCTGTGAGCCCCTATCCAGCTGTGAGCCCCATCCAGCTGTGAGCCCCCATCCAGCTGTGAGCCCCCTCCAGCTCTCAGCCCGCAGTCCTCACACGGATCCCGGACCGCTCCATACAGATGTTTCTCCCCCCATCCAGCTGCTGCCCGGCTCTGACAGCCCCTCCAGCTGCCATCGCCTGTCCCCCCGAGCTGTCACCCCCCCAGACTCGCTGTCCCCGCCAGGCTCAGCCACCCCGGCGTCTCTCGCCACCCCCGGCGCGGGCCCGTCCCGACTGGTTCTTCCTCTCCTCCGCACAAGCGGCGATGGCAGCGTGAGTCAGTGCCCGCCGGCCCGGGGCTCCGGGGAGCCCCTCTGCCACCCTGCAGACCCCAACCCCGGCGGGGTGGGGGGCGCAGAACAGCGCGACCCCCGCTCCCGGTCAGTCCTGATCACTCCCGGTCACTCCCGGTCGCTCCCGGTCAGTCCCGGTCACTCCCGATCACTCCCGGTCACTCCCGGTCACTCCCGATCACTCCCGGTCGCTCCCGGCCGCTCGCGCGGCTCCGTTTGAGGGCAGCGACGGTGATTCACCCAAAATCTGCGGCTTCCCCTCGGAACGCCGTGAAACCGCAGCCGGCGATGCCCACCGGGCAACCTGCAGAGCCTCAGCCCGGCGCCCCAAAATCCTCCACAGGTGCCAAGGGCTGCGGGGTGGGCACGTCCCCCTCGGCAGCCGAGGAGAAGCGGAGCTTTGCGGCCGTGGGGCATCCTCGGAGAGGCTGCAAGGAGCGCGGCCGGCTCCCGAAGTGGTCAATCCGCGGGAGCACGCTGAGCTGCCCGCTTCCCCGAGCTTTCCAGCGGCTCTGCCAACCCCCCGGAGCAGCCCCCGGCCCACGCCGTGCCCAGGGCTGCGAGGCCGGGGCCGTGCGGGGTCACCCCCGCCCCGCCGGTGTCGCGGTGTCCCCGCCGGACCTTGCGCTTCTTGCGGCAGTTGCACTGGCCCATCCTGCTGCTGGGGGTCTCTCCGGGGGTCTCTCCTGTGCCGCGGGGTCCGGGGGAGCTGGCGGGGGAAGGAAGCCAAGCTCAGCTCTCGGCTCGGGGGGAGCTTCCCCTCCTCCGGCGCCAGGACTCCTCCTCATCCCCGAGCCGAGGGCGAGGAAGGAGCCCCGGGATGCGGCGCTGGAGCTGCCGGGACACATCCCCGGCGTCCTCGCAAGTCGTGGCAGAGCCGAGCGTGGGAGCAGAGGGGCCCGGGGCGCAGCCCCCCCCCGTCCCGTGGGGCGGCCGGGCCACTTACCTGCAGCACGGGCTGTCCCAGGTGTGCGCGGGCTGCGGCGGGCCGGGGTTTTATACCGGGGAGGTGTGAGTGGGAGCTCCGTGGTGCAAGGCGTCTCATTTGGGAGCCTGGCCCGGCGCCAGCGTGGGGCCGGGAAACGCCTCCTTCCCGGCCACACCGACGGTTCCACATCCCAGCGGGCCCGGCACGGCGGCGTGGGAACGGCACCGGGCCCGGAGCGGGATTTCACCGGCCCAGCAGTGTCGGGATTCGGGGTCTGAATGCTGATGTTCTCCAGCGGGGATGTGCTGGCGGATGTGTCCCCCCCGTGCCACCCAAGACCCTCAGAGGAAGGGCATGGATGCCATGGAGCTGGCGGCCAGGGTGGCATCGCTGCCGGGATCCGCTGAGCCCCACCCCGGCCACAGCCACAGCTCTGCCCCCCACGCCCCCCCCAGAGTGGCAGGAAGGTGTTTGTGGGGCACAGGGTGGCACCCCAAAAGCCAGACCAGCGCGAGGGCAATTTGGGAACGGCCCCGGAGCCACGGAGTGACCCCAAAGCCACAGCCCGGGGCTGGGCCTGTCCCCAGCGTGGCCATCACGGGGAGGGAGGAGATGGGGGCTGGGATCAGAGCCCCCCCAGCAAGAACAGCAGGATGCTCAGGCTCAGGGAAACCTCTTTATTTGAGTCTCCATCACTTCTTGCCCGCTTTGTCCCTGCGCACGGCCTTGGCCAGCTCCCCGATCAGCCGCCAATACTCCCCAAACCTCAGCTCCTCGTCGTTGTTCACGTCCAGCTCGCTCATCTTCTCCTCCAGGGAGGGCACATCCTGCGGGGAGCGCACGGGAGGGCGCCTCTGATGCCCAGACACCGGCACGGGCATCAGGCTGCCAACCCCGGGGGAGCGGGAGCAGCGCCGCGGTTCAGGGGGACCCCCGGGGACCCCGCGGTGCTGCTGCTGCCCCCCTCACCTTCATCAGGTTGGGCAGCTGGAGCCGCACCAGCTCCTTGAACTCGCCGGCCGTCAGCGTGCCCTTCTTGCCCTCCTTGGCGGCGAAGGTGACAAACACGGTGACGATGCGCTCGATGGCCGCCTCCAGCTCCGTCAGCTCCATCGGCGGCTCGGTGGGCTCGGTGGGCTCGGTGGGCTCGGCCGTGGCCATGGCACCGGACACGCCACTAGCCCAGCGCTGCAGGGACAGGAGCCCAGCGGGGGTCGCATGCAGAGGAGTGTCCCAGGTGGGGACCCTCGCCCCCTCCCCAGCCCAGCTCGGGCTCAGCTCAGCCCCGCAGGGCTCAGGAGGGGTCCCGGGGCTTGTGCAGGAGGGGCAGCGGGTCCCGGTGATGACGGAGCAGGGACACAGGGAGGGGACAGGGGGGACATCAGTGGGCCGGAGCGGCGGGGAGCGATGCCCCACTTACCCCAGGCTGCGGGCAGGTCGCGGTCCCCGGGAGGTTTCGAGCGGTTCGGGAGCTTTGGGGAGTTTTCAGGAGGTTTTATACCCGCGCCGCAGGAGGGGACAGCGCAGCCTTTGTCCCCGCCGCGCCGGTGTTGGGTTTCCTGATGCGGCCGGACGGACGCGCAGTCACCGCCCGGGCGCCGCCGTCCGTCGGTCCGTCCGTCCCTCCGCTCCCTCCCCGCCTGGGCACGGGACCAAACTCGGCCTGAACTCGCCGCGGCCTCGGCGGCGCCTCCCGGGGACCTCCGGTGGGGACAGGACGGGACCGCGGGCAGAGAATGCCCCGGGGCTGCAGCATCACCGGGGCCGCGCACAGAAACATTCCCGGGATCGGGATCGTTTTGGTTGGAAAAGACCCCCCGAGAGGATTGAATCCAAACTTTGAGCTCCATTCCGGGGGTGTAGGGCAGGTGTCACCCCCAGCTCTCTCCCTGCAGGGCTGGGGACACTGAGGTGACCCCAGGGCCCCGGTCACATTCCGGTGACATCCCTGTCACATCCCGGGCAGTGTCACCGAGCCAGGGCCCGGCTCGGCCCGCACCGAGTGAGAGTTGTGACTCAGCCGCCCGCTGACATCATCCCTATTAATAGTGGGCTCTGTAAAAAATTAATTAATCCAAATTAATTAGGGGGTTGGAACGGCCCCAGCGCTCCCCTTTAATCAGTGGGTATTTATAACATGGCAGCCCTGGCAGACCCTGCGGGCACCCCAAATCCCCCGGGGACCCCGAGGGGACCCCGCACACAGCCTCAGGACTGTCCCCACTGTCCCCACGGGTGTGACAAACAGCGAGGCTGCAGCGAGCAGCCCCCCCAAGGCAACACACGGGAATTTGGGGTCCCAAAGCCCCAGCGGTGTTTTGGGGACCGAGGGCAGGGGGGTCCCCGGTACAATGTCACCATCACGGTTTGTGCTGAGCCCCGACATGCTGGAGGGGACAGGGAGGCTCCCACGGGCGCGGGGTGGCCCTGTCCCCACCCCAGAACTGTCACACCAGCTCACGGGGCAGGAATTGGCTTCCTGCAGCCCCATCCGGCCCCGGGATGACGGAGGGGACGGGGCTGGGACGGTCACCGAGCCCCACGTCAGGGCACCGGGGTGTCCTCTTGGGAAAGCGGAGGGTGAGTCAGGCCCGGCAGGGACCGGGACAGGTTTGGGGTGAATCACCGGCCCCGGAGCCAGGCGGGCCCGTGACTCCCCGGCCCTGGAATTCGGGGTGAGGAAGGGGCAGATGCAGCAGCGGCCCCACAACAGGAGGGGAAGGGACATCCAGGTCTTTTATTAGACTGGGATCCCTGTCAGGACTGTCCCCACGGGAAGGGGACACCGGCATGGCCAGGAGGGGACCATGGAGGGAGCGGGACTGGGGCCATGGAGGGACTGGGGCCATGTAGGGACAGGGATGGGGGCCATATAGGGACAGGGACTGTACAGGGACTTGGGCCATATAGGAACAGGGACCATATAGGGACTTGGGCCATGTAGGGCCAGGGCCAGGGCCATATAGGGTCAGGGAAAGGGCCATACAGGGACTTGGGCCATATAGGGACTTGGGCCATATAGGGACAGGGCCACAGAGACTTGGGCCATATAGGGACAGGGACAGGGCCATATAGGGACTTGGGCCATGTAGGGCCAGGGCCAGGGCCATATAGGGTCAGGGAAAGGGCCATACAGGGACTTGGGCCATATAGGGACTTGGGCCATATAGGGACAGGGCCACAGAGACTTGGGCCATATAGGGACAGGGACCATATAGGACTCGGGATCCCGGGATCCGGAGCCCCCCCTCCCTGCCCCACCGCAGGATCGGGGCCGTGTCCCCTCCCGAGCTGCACTTTGGGACCCCCCGCTCCCACCCGGGACTCGCAATTCCAGCTGGGACCCCTCCCCTGTTTGGGGACCTCCACATCCATCCAGTTTCCCCATTCCCAGCGCAGTGGGGAGGGGGCTTGGCCCCACAGGACCACCGGGTTTGGGGACCCCGGGCAGGGCCCACCCTCGGCCGCGGGGCAGGAAGTGCGGGAGGTGGGAGCAGGATGTAATTAGCCCCAAATTAGGGCTGGAAGCCGGCACGAGGAGCCCGGCAGCACCCGGCGCTCGGGAAAATGCTGCTCCTGTTTGAGGGGGTCCCAACTCCTGGGGAGGGTCCCAGAGAGGGGGGCTGAGGAATTTGGGGGATCAGGAATTTGAGGGCTGAGGAATTTAGGGGATGAAGAACTTGGGGGCTGAGGAACTTGGAGGATCAGGAATTTGGGGGATTAGGATTTGGGGGGATCAGGAATTCGGGGGATCAGGAATTTGGGAGTTGAAGCATTTGGGGGCTGAGGAATTTGGGGGCTGAGGAATGTGGGGACTGAGGAATTTGGGGGATTAGGAATTTGGAGGATTAGAAATTTAGGGGATCAGGAATTTGGAGGATTAGAAATTTGAGGGCTGAAGAACTTGGGGTATCAGGAATTCGGGGGCTGAAGCATTTGGGGGATCAGGAATTCGGGGGATCAGGAATTCAGGGGCTGAGGAATTCGGGGGCTGAGGAATTCGGGGGCTGAAGCATTTGGGGGATCAGGAATTCGGGGTATCAGAAATTCGGGGGCTGAAGCATTTGGGGGATCAGGAATTCGGGGTATCAGAAATTCGGGGGCTGAGGAATTCGGGGCTGAGCCCCCCGGGGATGCCGGAGCCGGGCAGGCTGCGGGCTCCGGCCCGCGCGGATCCGGGGCCGTAACGGGATCCTCGGGATTATCAGCATCACCGGGGCCAGCTCGGGCTCCGGTTTCTTGGCCGAGGCGTTGCTGCAGCAACGTCGGGCTCGGGATTGTGGGGCCTTTTCAGGCGGACAAGAGCCCTTTGAGAGCGCGGGGGGCCCCGCGGAGTCACCCGATACCCCCGCGGCTCCCCCCCGGGCCCCGCTGGCTCCCGTGGCCGGGCCGAGGACACCGGATCCCGTTATCAGCGCCGGGAGCGGGGCTGGCCGCGGATCCGGCCCCGGGGATGCGGCCCCGATGCCGGCGTTGACAGACGGGGGATGCCCGCGGTGCCACCGCGGGGTCACGGCGTGGCCACCGCCGTCACCTGGGGGTCCCCGGGGACTGCCCCCAGCGAGGCACCCCCGCTGTCCGTCCCAACCCTGCCGATGTCCCCAATTTTTTGCGCATCCCGGAGCATCCTGGGGGTGGCGAGGGGCACTAAAGGGACCCCCCCCCACTGAGGTGATGCTGTGACCCCGGCCATGCCCGCGGGCTCTGGGGGTGCTGCCCGGGGCCACCGCGGGGGTTGTGCCCCCCATGCCCGGCCCCCGCGGGGCTGGCCGGCGGTGCCAGCCGGGCTGTCCAGCCCTGGTATCGGATCCTCCCGGAGGGAGGGGGCTTGGAGCTTATTTAACGTGCCCAGCCCGGCCGGGCGGGCGCACTCGCAGCACGGGGAGCTCAGGTGAGCACAGGTGACTCTGTCCCCCCACAAACCTCCCCTCAGGACCCCCCGGCCAGCCCCTGGGAGCCCCCCCAGATCCCCCAGTCCTGCTCATCAGGATAACGGCGGGGGGTGGGGGATGTTTGGGGGTGGCACCGGGACAGGGGGGCTGGTGGGTGACGTGCTGGGGGTCCCCGCAGCCGCAGCCATGGGATCACAGCTGGAAGGGGCCATGGAGACCCTGATCAATGTCTTCCACCACTACTCGGGCAAGGAGGGGGACAAGTACAAGCTGAGCAAGAAGGAGCTCAAGGAGCTGCTGCAGAGCGAGCTGGGATGTTTCCTGGAGGTAACTGGGACCAGTTTGGCACTTGGGGGGGGGGTCTCCCTTTCCCCATTCCCAGGGGGGAACAGCGGCTGCCCAGCCTCAGGGCTCACCCTGTGCCCCCCCAGACCCAAAAGGACGCGGGGGCCGTGGAGAAGATCATGCAGGACCTGGATGAGAACGGCGACGGGGAGGTGGATTTCCAGGAATTCGTGGTCCTGGTGGCCGCCCTGACCGTGGCCTGCAACACCTTCTTCTGGGAGAACGCCTGACGCCCCTCCTGCCACAGCAGGGCGTGGGTTCCCAAAATCCAGAGCCCCCCCGGCACCCCCCCAGCTCACCCCCTCCGCTCCCCAGCATTCCCAGGGGATCCTGCTGGGATCCAGCTGCACAATAAAGGCACCGACCCTGCCCGAGGGGTGTTGTCAGCTCCTTCGTTCCCGCTCGGAATTCCTGCCCCGTCCCCCTGCGAGTGCCCCCCCCCAGGGAATATCCCACTGAGGGGTCACGGGGAAACGCCACCCCGGGTCACCCTGAGGGCCTGGAGACAGCCCTGGATCCACTCGGGGATCCACACTGGGTTCCACCCTGGGATCCATATGGGATCCATATGGGATCTACTCTGGGATCCACCCCAGGATCCACCCTGGGATCCATGCCAGGATCTACCCTGGGATCCACCTGGGGAACGACCCCAGGATCCACCCCAGGATCTATCCTGGGATCCACCCTGGGAATCACCCTGGGATCTACCCTGGGGCCCACCCTGGAATCCATACCAGGATCCACACTGGGATCCACTCCAGGATCTACCCCAGGATCCACCCTGGGATCCACCCTGGGATCCATATGGGATCCACACTGGGATTTACCCTGGTACCTACCCCAGGATCCACCCCAGGATCCACCCTGGGACCCACCCTGGGATCCACCCCAAAATCCACCCTGGGGTCTACCCCGGGATCCACCCCAGGATCCATCCACCCACCCACCCAGGGCACGGTGCCCCCGGGGCGGGCGATCCCAGCCGGTGTCGGGCCGTGTGACGCGGGAGCAGCGGGGTTTTGGAAGGGGGTGACAGGCTGGGACTCGCCGCAGGTGGCTCCGGAGGCGCCGGCACGGCGCCCGCGGGGCTGGAGGAACCGGTTGGGATCCACTGGGACGGGACGGTGGCCAAGGGCCCCGCCACGGCCGCCAGCGCCATCATCCGCCCGCCATGCCGGTGAGCATCGGCCCTGCCCGGGAACGGGGCAGCTCCCAGGGGGTGGTGGGACACGGGAAAGGGTCAAGGAGCAGCTGGGCAGCGTTCCCAGGGATGATTCCACTGATTCCGTAATTCCAGGAGTTCCACGACAACGGAACTGACAGAGGAGCTGGTAAAGCTGACACGGAAGGCACAGCTCCACCGTTCCCTGGGATTCAGGGATCCCAGCATCCCGCGACTCCGTGATCCCACAAATGCGTGACTCCACGGCTCCCTGACCCCATGACTCCCTGATCCCATGGTTCCATGACAGTTCCATGACGGTTCAATGACGGTTCAGCGGCGGTTCCGTGATGGTTCAATGATGGTTCCATGACGGTTTCATGATGGTTCTGTACTGGTTCCATGCCAGTTCCGTGACGGTTCTGTGCCGGTTCAATGAAGGTTCCGTGGCGGTTCCATGACGGTTCCATGATGATTCCATAGCAATTCCATGCCAGTTCCATGGCGGTTCCCTGACAGTTCCATGACGGCTCCGTGACGGTTCTATGCTGGTTCCATGACGGTTCCATGCCGCTTCCATGACAATTCCATGGCAATCCCGCGCCGCTTCCATGACGACACCGCTCTCTATGACGTCACCGGAGCTCCGCCCCGATTCCCGCCAGAACGCTCCCGCCTCCCCCTCTGCCCCGCCCCTTTCCCCGCCCCCTCCGCTGCTGCACCAACCACCGCCCACCGAAGGGGGGGCTCGCGCAGCAGGGGGCGTGGCCTAGAGCGCGGCCGCCATTTCGGCGGGGGCGGGAGCGGAGCCGGCGCCATTTTGTCGCGGGCGGCTGAGGGAGAAGCGGCGGCGGCGGCGGCGGGAGCGGGCGGAGCTCAACGCCAGCCCCGGCCCCGCGCCGGCCCCACACCGGCCCCGCATTCACCCGCCCGCCCGCCGGAGCTCACCGGAGACCTGGCGACCGTGTGCTTCGGTGAGTGAGCGGCCCGGCTGCGCGGGGGCGGGGCGCCGCAGGGGAGCCCCTGAGGGCCCGGGGGGTCCCCTCACGGTCCCCTCACGGCCCGGGGGTCCCCCTCAGGCCCGAGGCTTTTCCCCCTGTCCGGGTTCCGGAGCCGGGCCTGAGGGGGGCGGAGCTGTTGGGTTTTTTTTCCCTCAGGATGAAAAACGCTTTAAAAACCACTTCAAATTGAAAAAGCTGCTCTGTATGAAAATACAATTATTTTTAATAATGTAAAACAGGAATAAGGCTTTCTGCTGTCTCTATTTCTGGGTGTAAATCCTCTCAACAAAGCGGTTTTTTGAGGGTGTTGTAGAGTGAGCGCATCCCGGCCGCCATCCACCCGTTAAATTTGCTGCTAATTATAAATTAAATTAATAAATCGATCTGCAGAGCTCGGAGGTTGGAACTCAGCGTGTTTCTGTAGCATCCAGCCCTGGGGGGGATTTAAATCCCTGCCCTGAGGGAGGTGGAATCTCGATGTTTTTAAAGGATACGATGCTTTTTGTGGCATCATCTTGGATTTTTATTCCAAATTTTATTCCCTGGGCCCTTAAAATTGGGGTTT
This sequence comes from Montifringilla adamsi, assembly GCA_017590115.1. Classification (NCBI taxonomy): domain Eukaryota; kingdom Metazoa; phylum Chordata; class Aves; order Passeriformes; family Passeridae; genus Montifringilla; species Montifringilla adamsi. The sequence continues at coordinate 144,206 of JAGGNK010007282.1, forward strand.
GCACCTTGGTCATGCTAAGAACATGGGAAATGTGGAGGTGTCACTGTGCTAAAAGCATTTGTGTGCTATTTACAGCTGGATTTTTTTGTGTTATCACTCAAAAAACCGATAAGGTGTTCACTGTAAAAAGATACATTTTTACTAAAGGTAAATTAAAATAACTGCCATATGTATTAAACCTGGTAGAGGGCTAGAAACATTAAAAATACATAAATACAATACCTATACTTGCCTCACTCTTAGTTCTCTCCACAGAAAACAGAGGTTTTTTAATGTTTAATCATGTAAATATGTAGTAATTGTATTAATTTGATGTCTTGGGTTCTGGTTTGCATCTTTGCTCTGTAGATTGTATTTGGTTTCCCTCTTGCTGCTGGATTTTTATATTATTCCTCCTAATATTGCTGAAGCATTCACTGTAAAAAGATAAATTTTTGGCTAGGGAGAAATAAAGGAACTCCCTGATTTATTAAAACTGGGAAAGGACTAAAAAACATTAAAAAAAATCCCAGAATCAGAACTGAAAAATCCTGGCAGAGGGCTAAAAAATCACTGAAAAAAAAAAAGAATCTATTACACATAACCTGCCCTAATCTTCATCTCCTCCACCCGGGGAGGCAGAACAGAAGGGATTTTTAGTATTTAGTGGTACAAATGTGTAAGAAATGTCTCATTTTTCCCTTTTGGGCCCTGTTTTTTTGCAGATTCTCTGAAGATGGCTGCACAGTCAGCACCGAAGGTCGTGCTAAAGAGCACCACCAAGATGTCTCTGAACGAGCGGTGAGGAAGCCAACAACGGCACCTTCAGCTCCTAAGAAATCATATATAATTTTTTTTTATTTTTTTATATTTTTTTTTTATTTTTACTTAATTCTCACTATCCAAAATCCAAAACCCACCATGGTTTCCGCCCTCTTTTAACCTCGTCCGGCGAGCGGGTGCCCTCCACACACGTGCCCGCCTTACCCTCCGAACCCCTGAGGCACGCAAGGTTAAAAGGGCCAAAAAAAAAAAAAAAATACCAAAAAAATAATCCCGGAGGGATTTCTCCGTGCCTTTTAGCGCCTCGTAAATCCGGTGGGATGTGTTGTAAGAGCAGAGACCAACCTCACACCCTCCCTGTCTCTCCCACATGTTTTGACATTGGTATTTTGGCTCTGCTGCCGCGCCCGAGGGTGCCACCCGCCCGGGTGGGCTCTGTAAGAGGCCGGCGGCGGCCTCGGAACCGGCCCGAAGGCCCTTCTGGGTCTTGTAAGAGGCAACAGCTTTGGCTTCACCTCCATCTCTCTCTGTCCTCGAGCTCTTCCCGTGGGTCATTCCGCTGGGTTTTTCCACGTGTGGCTCCTCTGTGGCGACTAACGGGTGTCCCGCTGAGCGCTTTGGGGTTAAACACGCTGGGATGGGGCAGCTCCTGCACTGCACGGAGGTGTGGCCCCAGCTCAGGGACACCTTGCTGGCTCCTTCCCTCCCTGTGAGCCCAAACTCCTCGTTTTTAAGGGGTGGATTTTGCTATCCAGCTCCCGGGGTGCTGCTTTATTTACCGCCTCGCTGCGTGTTCGCTCTTGGATGGAGAAATTAAAACGCCACGTAAATTCCCGAGTGGCCTCGTTTCAGGAGAGCAGCTGGGTGGCATTCAGGAGATGCTCTGGGTGGTGGAATTTTGTACAGTCGTGGAACTGCTAAGGTTGGAAAAGGCTTTAAGATGATCCCTTCCGACCTGGCGCCGGAGGACACCGAGCATGGCATCTTCCCAACCTACCTCCTGGCCTGGAATTTTGACGCTTTTCCCAGATTTTTTGGGGGGTTGATTTGGCTTTTGCTGTCCTGTTCCTCCCCCACCCTGTCACGACCATCCCCGCTTCCTGCTGGTTGTCACCCCTTCTGCCATCTCTAAACCCACTAACCTCCGGCTTTCTCATTCCCACTGAAAACTTCCACCTCATTCCTGCCTCTCCGGGCCTCGCGGCCAGCGAGGGATCCGTAATCCCATAAGTGCCACTCTTTGCATAAGGTTCATGGGAGCTGGAGCCCCACTCGAGCACCGTGAAATGCCGATAATTGTGTGTTTTAAGCTTTAATTAAACCCCGTTTTATTCGACCTTGAAGCTTCACTAACATGCTGAAGAACAAACAGCCGATGCCGGTGAATATCCGGGCCACCATGCAGCAGCAGCAGCTGGCCAGCGCTCGAAACAGACGTCTGGCCCAGCAGATGGAGAACAGACCGTCTGTGCAGGCCGCTCTGAAGCTCAAACAGGTGAGGGGAAAGAGGATTTGGGCCTTGCAGGATGTGGAAAAAACACCTCCGGAGAGAGAAAGAGGCCAGAGAAGGGAAGGGGATGGAGGGTGAGTGTGTGGGGAGCTGCTGGAGGAAAGGAGGCTCGGGGGGGGACCTTGTGGCTCTCCGCAGCTCCCTGACAGGAGGGTGGGGTTGGACACAGCGGGAGTTTTTTCCTGGGAAGGGTTGTCAGGCCTTGGCAGGGGCTGCCCACGGAATTGTGGAGTGGCCATTCCTGGAGGTGTCCAGGGAAAGCCTGGATGTGGCACTCAGTGCCCTGAGCTGGGCACATGATGGGGATTGGACTCAGTGGTCTGGGAGGTCTTTTCCAACCCAGAGACTTTTGGAATTGTGTAAAAAAGGTGTTGGAGAGTGTCCAGAGGAGGGACATGAGGATGGAGAAGGGTCTGGAAGGGCCATGTGAGGAGTGGCTGAGGGCACTTGGTGTGTCCAGCTGGAGCAGAGGAGACTCAGGGATCTGCAGCTCTGATCTCTGCTCCCTGGGACAGGGACAGGATCCGGGAATGCCTGGAGCTGTGCCAGGGGAGGCTCAGGATGGCTTTTAGGGAAAGGCTCTTCCCCCTGAGAGTGCTGGGCACTGCCCAGGCTCCCCGTGGAATGGGGTGAAGCTGTGCCTGGGGAGGCTCATGATGGATTTTAGGGAAAGGCTCTTCCCCCAGAGAGTGCTGGGCACTGCCCAGGCTCCCCGTGGAATGGGCACATTCCTGAGGCTGCCAGAGCTCCAGGAGCTGTTCCAGGGATGCCCAGGGTGGGATTTTGGGGTGTCTGTGCAGGGGCAGGAGTTGGCCTGGATGATCCTGATGGATCCCTCCCAACTCAGAGCATTCCGTGATCTTAAAAATGAGATACCTGGGAGGGACTGGCAGAAAATTCCACTTTTTACCTCAGATCAGTGACACGCTGTCATTCCCTGGTTGTCGGTGGGGGTGTTGGGTGCTGGCTGTTGATGTCTCCTCTCTATTTTTCCAGAGAAAAGGCTCATCCCGGGGTCCGGGAGCTGCTTCACCTCACAGTCCCTAAAATCCCACCCTCCCTCGGGAGCCGCTGCTGTGCTGCTTTTTCCCTGAGGAGCAGCGGGGCCAGCTCCCGTGCTGGCTGATTGGGAACGCAGGCCTGGACTCCAGGCACAACCCCAGCACTTGGAACGGCGTCCCTGTTGTGTCCCCGCGGTGTCCCCAATCCCAGATTGCTGCATGACTCCTGTCCTTCCCAAATCTTCTCTTCCAGAAGAGCTTGAAGCAACGCCTCGGCAAGAGCAACATCCAGGCGCGGCTGGGCCGGCCGGCGGGGACGCTGGCCCGAGGAGCCCTGGGGGGCCGGGGGCTGGCCCTGGGCCAGCGGGGGATGCCCCGGGGGGCCCTGCGGGGCCGCGGCGCCCGGGCCATGATCCGAGGAGGGGTGGCGCTCCGAGGTCAGTGCCCTGCCATTCCCCCCACCCCAGTCCCCCTCGCACGCCGTTTTTCCGGGCTGAAATCCCGCTTTTGTGGCTTCTCCGCTGAAGGTCAAGGCCTGCTGCGCGGCGGGAGAGGGATCGCCCCCCGGATGGGCCTGCGGAGAGGCGGCATCAGGGGCCGCGGGGGCCCGGGAAGAGGCGGCCTGGGCCGGGGCGCCATGGGCCGGGGAGGGATCGGCGGCAGAGGTGAGTGCCCTGGGAATGACGGGAACAATCCAGCTGGGATCCTTCCGTCCTGGGGGTATGGAACCTGCAACCGCAAGGGTTCCAAGCCTGGAATGCAAGCTTTTATCCAAGAGCTGGTTATTTTAAAACTGAAGCTCAGCAGGGGTGGGAGGAGAAACCCAGGAGCCATATTGTTGGGAATTCTTCATGTGTGGAGGCACGAGGTTTGATCTTGTTTCTCACAAGGCTGGTTTATTATATTATGATACATATATATTAAAATACTACATTAAAACTATACTAAAAGAACAGAAAAACATCAGAAGGCTTGAAAAAACAAGAATAGAATAACAAAATCTTGTGACTCTCAGAGTCTGATGTAGCTGCATCTGTGATTGGCTTTTAATTAAAAACACCTAACATGCACCAATCACAGCTGGCACCTGTTGCATTCCACAGCAGCAGATATTCTTTCCTCGAAGCTCCTAGCTCCTCAAGAGCTAGCAAAGGATTTTTCCTAAAACACCATGGTAACACCGTACTGCTGCTAGGCTGGGCTTAAGGAACCCTCAGGAAGTTCCAAAATCCTCTGGGTGCTGAGAAGGAGCTGGGAGTGTACCCGCGGGTCGGGACATGCCGGGCTGGAGGCAGTGACCGCTGGCTGTCCCCCGGCAGGGCGCGGCATGGCCGGGCGCGGCCGGGGCGGCTTCGGCGGGCGCGGCAGAGGCCGGGGCCGCGGCAGAGGTTCGGCGCGCCCCGCGCTCACCAAGGAGCAGCTGGACAACCAGCTGGACGCCTACATGTCCAAGACCAAGGGACACCTGGACGCCGAGCTGGACGCGTACATGGCACAGACGGATCCCGAGGCCGCCGACTGAGGGGCCGGGACTGCCGGGGCGGGGGGGGGAGCTCATCCCGTCGGGAATCCCCGATGGGAAATTCAGACTTAGTGTGTTCTTCGATGTTTTGATACTCTCTGTTGTATTAAACTTTTTTTGGATTGTTCTTTTCCGGGGATTTTTTTGGTGGGGTTTTTTTTTTTTTCCCTCTGAGGAAACGAGGATGGGATGAATGCGCTGGTGGCAGCGCCAGGGATGCACCCGTGGCTTGGGGACCAGATCTCTGTGTGCCTCTGGAGCTTCGTGGTTGGGTTTTGGGATGAGTGGTTTGGGTTTTGGGATGGGTTTGTTGGATATTTAGGATCCCCTTGTGCTTTTTGGGATGGCCACATTCCCAGCTGGAGTGTAACCCCCCCTGAAGCCAAGTCCAGCCTTGCCAGCAGGAAGAGCCTGACTTTGGCTGTTGTTCTTCTCCCAAATCCTTTGTGTTCTGCACCAAAAATCCCCGTGGGGTCGGGGCAGGTGAAAATCTTCCCTGTTTTAGTGGATTTTGGGGGGTTGGAGTTGGGAGTTCTTTCGGCGCCGTGTTTCTGTGTGGTTCAAGTGTTTGTTTAAAGAAATGAGAGGCAGGGACAGAAAATTCAGCCAGGACAGTGAAGTGGAAATGCCTCTTTTCCAGAACAGGCTCCAAAATCCATCATTTTTCAAAAAAAAAAAAGACGAATTTTTGAAACACCGTGTGACTAAATGGTCTGTGCTTTTATCACCCACCCCTTCCATGCGGCGTTCCCGAGGGATAACCGGGAACGGGACCCGCGGCATTCCCGGTGGGAGCGGGGCCGGGACCCGCGGCGCTCCCCGGGGATAACCGGGACCCGCGGCGCTCCCGGGGGATAAGCGGGGTCGGGAATTGCAGCGTTCCCGGGGGATAACCGGGACCGGGACCCGCGGCGCTCCCGGGGGATAACCGGGACCGGGACCCGCGGCGTTCCCGGGGGATAACCGGGACCGGGACCCGCGGCGCTTCCGGTGGGAGCGGGGCTCGGCGGCGCCGGGGGCGGGGCCCGTCTGGGGGCTCGTGCCGTGAAAGCGCGGCCGCGATTGGCTGGCGGGGCGATGCCCGGCTGTCACGGGCGCTGCCATTGGCTGCGGCGCGGCGGCGCCTCACGCGCTCCGGCCGCTCCTTTTGTTATTGTAGGGACGGAGTTGGGAAAGGGCCGAGGGAGCGGGAACGGGACCGGGGAGAGGGCCGGGAGGAGGAGGAGAGGGCCGGGAGGAGGAGAAGAGGGCTCAGAGAAGGCGGGGGAGGCTCAGGGAAAGGGGTGACAGAAGGAGGGTGAGGCTGAGGGCAGGAGGAAGGGGCTGAGGGAAGGGCAGAGGACTGAGGGAAAGGGCTGAGGGTGGGAGAAAAGGGCAGGAGGCTGAGGGGGAGGCGGAGGGCTCAGGGCAGGACAGGGGCCTGAGAGAAGGGCAGGGGCTGAGGGAAAGGCAGGGAGCTGAGGGAAAGGCTGAGGGTGGGAGGAAAGGGCAGGGGCTGAGGGAAAGGCAGGGAGCTGAGGGAAAGGCTGAGGGTGGGAGAAAAGGGCAGGGAGCTGAGGGAAAGGCAGGGGCTGAGGGCAGGACAGGGGGCTGAGGGAAAGGGCAGGGGGCTCAGGGCAGGGCAGGGGACTCAGAGCAGGACAGGGGGCTCAGGGCAGGACAGGGGGCTCAGGGCAGGGCAGGGGGCTCAGAGCAGGACAGGGGGCTCAGGACACGGCAGGCAGGAAGCTGCAGGCACGGCAGCACCGCCCTGAGCCGGAGGAGATGCGGCGGGAGCCGGGCCGCGAGTGACGCTGAGGAGAGGTGAGTGGAGCCCGAGCCATCATCGTCCCCTGCGGGTCCCCGCTGTGTCCCTTCCTTGAAGCCTGTCACCCCTCAGAACCCCTGCGCCGTCCCTGTCGCCTTCCCGTGTGCCGTGGTGTCCCAGGGACATCCCAGGACAAGCTTTGGGACAGGGATCAGCCGGGGGTTCTCCTGGCAGGGCGATGTGGGGTGAGGGTCTGGCCCCGCTCAGCCCAGCTGGCCCCAAACCTGAGCTCTGCAGAGGGATGGGGATGGCTCCGACCCTTCCAGGCTTCCCTGGAGCAGCCTTGGGATGCAGCCCCTGGAGCTGGGGAGGGAGCAGATTTCCACTGCCTTTACCCCCAAAACACGAGGCAGAGAATGGGCAGGGGTCCCGGCAGGGAGCAGGGATGAGACCCCCGGGATGAACCCCAGAGCCTGGCGGGGGGATGAGGGTCGCACCCCCACCACGGGGGTCTCCATGGGGTCCCTCAGCATCCCTGGAAGTGTCCCCATACCGAGCTGGCATCCTGGAGGAGCCGGGCACGGGGGGACACGGGGGGTGCTGGCAGGACACGCAGGCTCCCTCGCAGTCCCAGATAAGGAGCAGAGAGCCGCGGTTTGTTGTGTCTGCCGCCATCCCAAGGATTTTCCGAGGCTCTGGAGCGCTGCATCCAGGCTCTGGCGTGAGCAGGGTCTGGCAGGGAGGCAGGAAAAGGAGAAGCCGGGGAGAGACAGGGGTTAAGGAGCGGCGCCAGGCTGGGCTCTGTTTAGTCTGGCCTCGGCGGCGGCTGCGGGAGCCGCTCTGTCCCCGTGGCACCGGGCACGCCAGGCTGGGGACACCGCTGTCCCCGAGCCTGATGCCACCATCCAGCTCTGGCTCTGCTGTTATGGGGAGCTGGGGACACGCCGAGTGTGTCCTGTCACCTCACCCCCTCCCCAGCTTCCCCAAACTCTGGGACTCAGGTCGTGCCATCAGCCAGGGACCACAGAGCCCAGGCTTTGGGTGACAGATGGCTTTGTCACCTGGAGAGTGCCACCTTCCCGGTGCCACACACGTCCCTCGCGCCAGCGGCTCGGTGTCCCCTGCAGCAGGGTGACACGCAGGGTGGCACGCAGGGTGACACGCAGGGTGACACGCCGTGCCTTGCAGGGCCGCAGCGCCATGTCCCTGGGCAGCGACAGCGGCCCCGGCATCGTGCACAGCCTGCTGTGCCACCGGCAGGGAGGGGACAGCGAGGCCTTCGCCCGCCGCGCCATCCAGAGCCTGCTCAGGAAGCTGAAGGAGAAGAGGGACGAGCTGGACGCGCTGGTGGCCGCTGTCACCTCCGGCGGGGCCCAGCCCGGCCAGTGTGTCACCGTGCAGCGCACCCTGGACGGGCGGCTCCAGGTACCGCGGGATGGGGGGGACACAGGTAGACCCTCCCCAAGTTTGGGGGTGCCCCGGGAGCCCCCTCCGCTGGGCTGGATCCCCTGCCCGCATCCCCCTCCCCTCTGCGGCATCCCCCACGCCGCCCTGCCCGGTGAGTCAGTGTCTGGCGGCCGCGGGCCGGGGGGAGCGGGGAGGGGGGGATTTGTTATGTCTGGAGCCGGGAGGCGCGGGGAGACCCCCGGCCTGGCGCCAGCCCCGCGCTGGGGGGGATCCCACTGTGGGGGCTTGGGGGGGGATCCCGCTGTGGGGGTATGGGGAGATCTCGGTGTTGTCACCCTGAGGGGATCCCGGTGTTGTCACCCCGGGGGGGATCCCGGTGTGGGGGCTTGGGGGGAGATCCCGCTGTTGTCACCCTGATGGGGATCCCAGTTTTGTCACCATGGGGGGATCTCGGTGTTGTCACCATGGGGGGGATCCCGCTGTTGTCACCCTGATGGGGATCCCAGTTTTGTCACCCCGGGGGGATCCCGGTGTTGTCACCCTGGGGAGGGGACACAGCCCCTCATTCCCCCCCTTGCATCCCCCCCCGGGCGCAGGTGGCCGGCAGGAAGGGGTTCCCCCACGTCATCTACGCCCGGCTCTGGCGCTGGCCCGACCTGCACAAGAACGAGCTGAAACCCGTCAAATTCTGCCAGTTCGCCTTCGACCTCAAGTGCGACAGCGTTTGTGTCAACCCCTACCACTACGAGCGCGTGGGGACCCCCGCCAGCGGTGAGCCGGGACCCCCCGCACGGGGGGCTCGCCAAGGGGGGGTCACCAGCACCCCTAATCCCCCCTCACCTCTCCCGCAGGTCTGAGCATCCAGAGCACAGGTGAGACCCTGGCCCGGGGCCGGCGGGGAGCCCCCCCGGAGCCAGCCCAGCCCCCCGCAGCAGGGGGGCATCCCCGTGCCCCCCATGGTCTCCCGCCCTCCCCAGTGCCCCCCCCGCGCCCGGTGAAGGAGGAGTTTGTCCATGACTGTGTGCAGATGGAGCTGCCGGCCCGTCGGGAAGCGGGGGTCGAGACCCCTGCCCGGCCCCACCCAGTGCTGTCCTCCCGGCGGCCCCCTGAGCCTCCCCGTGTGCCCCGGACCTACCCTGCGCTCCCTATGGCGCCCCAAGGTGAGACCCCCCCCCTTAACCCCCACCCTGCGAGGCTTTGGAGGCAACACCCTGAGCCCCCCACCCCATATTCCCCCACAGCGACCC
>JAGGNK010007282.1:153527-166875 GCA_017590115.1 Montifringilla adamsi
ACGGGTACCCAAACCACCCCACCCACAGTGAGTATGGGGTACCCCACTGCCCCTCCAAACCCCCTTGGGGGGACCCTCCTTATGTCCCCCTGTGTCCCCCTGCAGGTTCACCGCTGAGCTGGAGCAGTTCCACCATCTACACCCCGAGTTTGGGGGGGTCACAGCCCCCCCCACCACAACACCCCGGCAGCCAGAGCCACCCACAGCCCCCCCAGCACCACCCCAACCACTGCTGTAGGTTTGGGGGGCACGGGGCGAGGGCTGGGGGGGTCTTCAGTGTGCTGACCCCCTCTCTGCCCCTCGCAGGGCCCCCCGTGCTCCAGCCCCCCGTGTCCACCCACCCTGGTGAGTGCCCCCCACCCTCCTTAGCACCCGTGGGGTGCCGTGACCCCCCTAAAATCCACGTGCCCCGCCATGCAGGGCCGGAGTTCTGGTGCTCCATCGCCTACTTCGAGCAGGACGTGCAGGTGGGGGAGATCTTCAAGGTGCCCTCGAGCTGCCCCACCATGGTGGTGGACGGCTACGTGGACCCCTCGGGGGGGGCCCGCTTCTGCCTGGGGCAGCTCTCCAACGTGCAGCGCTGCGCCGCCAGCGAGAGGGCACGGTGGGTCGGGGAGCACCGTGCTGAGGCTCTCCCCCAGGCTGCACATCGGCAAGGGCGTGCAGCTGGAGCGGCGAGGCGAGGGCGACGTGTGGATGCGCTGCCGCAGCGACCACGCCGTGTTCGTGCAGAGCTTCTACCTGGACAGGGAGGCGGGCAGAGCCCCCGGCGACGCCGTGCACAAGGTGTACCCCGGAGCACACATCAAGGTCGGGGTCCCCGGGGGTCCCCAGGGGTCCCCGGGGGTCCCCAGAACCTGGAGGGAGGGTTCTGTGCGTGGATTTTCAGAGATTCTGGGCAGCCTGGAAGGACCCCAGGGATGGAAGGAGCCCCAAAGGGGATCCCCCCACCCCAAAGCCGCCCTGCTCAGGGGTCCCCCCGTGTCCCCCCAGGTGTTTGACCTGCGGCAGTGCCACCGGCAGATGCAGCAGCAGGCGGCCACCGCCCAGGCTGCGGCCACCGCCCAGGCCGCCGCGGTGGCCGGCAGCATCCCCGGGCCCGGCTCGGTGGGCGGCATCGCCCCGGCCATCGGTGAGTGACCACAGCGGCGACAGGACGCCGTGGGGCTGTCCCACCCCCCGTGCTGACCGTGTCACCCCCTCCCAGGGCTGTCGGTGGCCGCGGGGCTCGGCGTGGACGACCTGCGGCGCCTGTGCCTCGTTAGGCTGAGCTTCGTTAAGGGCTGGGGGCCCGACTACCCCCGGGCCAGCATCACCTGCACGCCCTGCTGGATCGAGGTGCACCTGCACCGCGCCCTGCAGCTGCTGGACCACGTCCTGCACGCCCTGCCCGATGCCCGCGCCTGACTCCTGGAAGGGGCAGCCAGAAAAGGAAAAAAAAAAAAGAGGGGAAAAAAGGCAAAAAAAATGACCAAAAATGTGTTGGTTTAACAGTTATTTAATGGATTGGGTCAGGGCTTGTGGCCTGGGTGTAGTGCGGCCCTCGGTGCTGATTTCCACCTCCTGCTTTAACTTTTGTATGAAAATAAACAAAAAAAAAAAAGAATTTTGAAAGTCGAAGAGACAAGTAACAGCGAACCCCGATACCAAAAACAAGGTGGAAGGACCAACACCACATTGTTTAAACCATTGTTTAATGGATGGGGTTGGAATATGTGGCCTGTGACGGAAGCTCAGGTGTAGTGCGGCCCTCGGTGCTGATTTCCACCTCCTGCTTTAACTTTTGTATGAAAATAAACAAAAAAAAAAAAGAATTTTGAAAGTCGAAGAGACAAGTAACAGCGAACCCCGATACCAAAAACAAGGTGGAAGGACCAACACCACATTGTTTAAACCATTGTTTAATGGATGGGGTTGGAATCTGTGGCCTGTGACGGATGCTCAGCAGTGCAGTTGTGCCGCCAGATGCGCCTCCAGATGCGTTTCCAGATGTTCATCCAGCTGTGCGCAAGTCCCTTGGGACTACATTTCCCACCAGCCCCCGCGGCGCGCACCGGAAGCGACCACGCCCCCTCCCCACGGACTCGGTTTCCCAGCAGCCCCCGCGGCGCCCGTGGCCAAGATGGCGGCGGGGAGCGGCCCCGGGGCGCGGGAGCTCTTTGCTGAGGGGCTCCTGCAGTTCCTGCGGCCCGCCGTGCGACAGCTCGACCGCCACGTCCACAGCGTCAGGTCCGGGCACGGAGAACGGCCACGGAGAGCGGCAGGCAGCGGGGCAGGACGGGCCGGGAGCGGGGCGGGGCGCGGCGGGCCGGGGCTGCAAGGCTGAGGGGCAGGTAGAGCCGGGGAGGGCTGTTCTGTGGGGCTGAAGGGCTTTGGGGGTTCGTGAGGGTGAGTTTTGGGGCTGAAGGGCTTTTGGGAGTACGTGAGGGTGAATTTTGGGGCTGAAGAACTTTGGGGGTGCATGAAGGTGAATTTGGGGCTGAAGGGCTTTGGGGGTTCGTGAGGGTGAGTTTTGGGGCTGAACAGCTTTGGGGGTACGTGAGAGTGAATTTTGGAGGTGCGTGAGGGTGAATTTTGGGGCTGAAGAGCTTTGGGGTTTGTGAGGGTGAATTTTGGGGCTGAAGGGCTTTGGGGGTGCATGAGGGTGAATTTTGGGGCTGAAGGGCTTTGGGGGTGCATGAGGGTGAATTTTGGGGCTGAAGGGCTTTGGGGGTACGTGAGGTGGGCAATTCTTGGGGTTGGTGGCCGGGGGTTCTGAGCATGCAGGTCCCATATTGGGGGGACAGAGGCGGATTTGGGGCGTGGATCCGGGGTCTCACCCGTCCCCCTTGCACAGGGAGAGCCAGGTGGAGCTGCGGGAGCACATCGACAGCCTGGCCACAGGTGAGCCAAAGCCGGGGGGCCACCCCTGTCCCCCTCAGCGTCAGGGCACAGGGGGCTCACCCAAACCCCTCCCCAGAGCTTTGCCGCATCAACGAGGACCAGAAAGTGGCGCTGGACCTCGACCCCTACGTGAAGAAGCTGCTGAACGCCCGGCGCCGCGTGGTGCTGGTCAACAACATCCTGCAGAACGCCCAGGTGAGGGGGCGCAGCGGGGTGGGGGTCCCAGAGCCCCCCTCAGGTGCTGATAGGTGACTTTTGCCGTGTGCAGGAGCGGCTGCGGAGGCTGAACCACAGCGTGGCCAAGGAGACGGTGCGGAGGAGAGCCATGCTGGAGGCCGGGGGCTACCAGGGCAAGTGACCAGCCAGGAGAGCAGGTGACCAGCCAGGGGAGCAGGAATCCCTGTTTATCCCAGCTCAGGAATTGAGGGGATGTCCCCCATCACCTGCAGCTGAGGGACCCGGGACACTCCGAGCCGTGTTCCCGGATTTGTGGGCGCTGGAATAAAAGTGACTGAGAGTCCGTGATGTTCCCACGTCCCTGAGGGGCCTTGGGGACAACAGAGCTGGGCAGGTGCTGCCAGGGGGGGGTCTGGGCACCTCCAGGTTGGATTTGGACACCCCCAGGTGGAATTTGGGAGGCCCAGGTGGGATTTGGGCTGCCTCAAGTGGGGTGTGGGCAGCCCCAGGTGGCTCCTTCAAGTCTTGGATCCTTCTGCTGCTGCCTCATTCCCATCTATCCCACATGGACCTGAGCAAGCAGGACACGCTGGAAAGGGGGGACACTTTAATGTGCAACGTACAAAATGGGGACAGGGGACAGGGACACGTCAGGTGGCAGAGCAGGGACCCCCAGGCCGGTGTCCCCTCACCTGCTGCAGGCAGCGCAGGTGTCACTCCTGCGTCTCCATGCTCTCCTCCTCCTCGCCCGCCGCCGGCTCCTCCTGGTTCTCCTCCTCCTCCTCCCCTTCCTTCTTCTCCGGAGGTTTCTCGTACGCCTTCTCCGACGGCGTCACGATCACCCCGTCCCACGTGGACATCTCAGAGGCCAGGTCTGCCCCAAGAGGTGACCCTGGGCGCCCACTCGGGGGGACCCCAGCCCCGTCCCCACCCGGACACCCCCCCGGCCCCACTCACAGCTGGCGTCACCCTCCTGTCCCAGGATTTTCCGGTACCCTCCGTGGGACAGGATGCGCACGAGGGTCTGGGCGGTGTAGCACACCATGTCCTGGGGACAGGGACGGGTCAGTGTGGGGACAGGGACGCCCCCTGAGCCCCCTGGCCTTCGGGGACCCCCTCCTCACCTGCTGCTCCAGTGTCATCACCGTGTGCACGCGGAAGTTGCCGCTCTCGCACGGATCCGTGATGCCGACGGAGCCGGGCAGGAAGAGCCCGGCCGCCAGGATCTGGAGGCAGCGCCTGCACAGAGACATTCTGGGTTAAAACTGGATCCTTCCAGCAAAACCACCACCACGAAATTCCAGCTGGAGGAGCTGGATTTATCTCCCAGTCAGCCCGTGAGATTCCAATGGTTTTGCCAGGAAAACGGAGCCGCAACGGGAACTTCTGCAATGGGAATGCCACGGACCTGTAGGCGATGTTGAGGGCCAGGGGCTGCCGGGTGGGATTGTTCATCACGGCGTAGTGCCCCTGGAGAGGAAAGGAGCAGGAATTAGGGCAGGAAGAACAGAAGAATCCCAGCCTGGGGCAAGAATCCCAGCTCCTGCCGGGATCAGGATCAGCACCACATCGGTGACCCCACCAGCAGGTCCAGGATCCAGGGCGTGAGCGGCTCGAAGCCGGGGAAGCGAATCCTCAGGTCCTTGAGCAGCCGGATCAGGACCTTCACCCTGGAGCAGAGGCAGGAGGAGGCTCAGTCCCACACCGGGACCGCGCTCCGTGTTCTCGGGAATGAGGATCTGGATCCAGGAGGAGGATCTGGACCCAGAAGGAGGATCTGGATCCAGAACAAGTATTAGGATCCAAAAGGAGGATCTGGTTTCAGAATGAGGATCTGGACCCAGAATGAGGATCTGGACCCAGGAGGAGGATTTGGATCCAGAATGAGCATCTGGATCCAGGAGGATCTGGACCCAGACGGATTTGGATCCAAAATGAGGATCTGGACTCAGAAGGAGGATTTGGATCCAGAACAAGGATTAGGATCCAGAATGAGAATCTGGACCTAGGAGGATTTGGATCCAGGAGCTGGATCTGGATCCATAACAAGGATTTGGATCCAGAAGGAGGATCTGGACCCAGCCCTGGCTCCGCGGGCCCCGGACTCACGTGGACTGCGAGGCGTTCTCCTCAAACCACCGCGCGTGCCGGATGGCGGCCAGGGCGCTCTGCAGCACCTTGATGTCCACTGCAAGAAGCAGAAATTCCCGGTTTTCCCAGGCGGCCGCGGGCACCGCGGAGGCTCCGGGCGGGAGGCGCGGCCGGGCGCTCACGGTGCAGCTCCGGGTCCAGCTTGCGCAGGTTGGGCGGCACCGTGGTGATCAGGATCTTCACCGTGGCGTCGGCCGAGCTGATCTCGAAGCCGGTCTCGTTGGTCAGCATGGTCAGGACTGCAAGGAAAGAGCGGGAATTGCGCCCGGAGGGGCCGGGAATCTCCACGGGAACGCGGCCTGGAGCGCGGCCTCACCTTCGCTGGGGTCCTGCGCCCGCAGGCTCTCCACCACCTTGTTCCCCAAGGCTGCCACGGCTTCCACTGGGAAAGAGGAGAAGGAAAAGGAGGAGGAGAAGGGTCGGAGCGGGGCCTGGCACCGAGGGTTGCTGTGATCCCGCCCGGGTGGCACTCACAGGTGGGCAGGATCTTCAGGATCACCACCAGATCCGCCACGTTGTGCCCCGTCGTCATCGTCCCCTTCTTGTAGGAGCCAACCTGGCGAACCTCCTCGATTTGCTGGTGGAAAAACAACCCAAAATCCCGGGAATTCAACCCACATGCCACATCTGGGTGTTCACCACTGAGCCTTTACCCACTCTGGGTTCTTGTAGGAGCCAACCTGGCAAACCTCGATTTGCTGGTGGAAAAACAACCCAAAATCCCGGGAATTTAACCCACATGCTGCGTTTGGGCGCTCAGCACTGAGCCTTTACCCACTCTGGCTTCTTGTAGGAGCCAACCTGGCGAACCTCCTCGATTTGCTGGTGGAAAAACAACCCAAAATCCCGGGAATTCAACCCACATGCCGCATTTGGGGGCTCACCATCGAGCCTTAACCCACCCTGACCAGGAGCATCCTCCCATTTTCCAGTCCCACCACTCTGGGCCTCGCCCAGCACCTCCCCACGGAGCTCTTTTCCCAAGCTCTGCACTCACCACCTCGAACGTCCCCGGTGCCACGATCAAATTATCGATGACGTTGTTGATCTTGGTCACCAGGGACAGGATGGAAGCCTGGGAAGGAACAGGACAGGATTACCCAGGAATAACCCCATTACAGAGCACAGAATCCACATTATTCCCCACACATCCCCCCCCACGGTGCTTATTCCAGAGAACTAACTAATTTTTCGACCGTTCCTGAAAAACTTTGGATTCCCCCAAGCCCCGTCTTGAGGATCTGGGGGAATTTTGGGCACGGCACCTGCTCGGCAGCGGTGGGAGCCAGGTCCTGGTTCCTCTTGAGCAGCGCCTCGCTGAAGGCCGTCTCATCTGCCGCGGGCTTGACGCGGGGAAAAGCCATCTCACACTGGAACGGGACACAATTCCCACTGGGATTTCATCCTGCCGGCCTCCAGGAGCTGCACGGGTGTCCAGCAGCTCCCACCTCCAGAGGGTTTGATGAAGTTTATTAAAGAATTTTTTAAATGAACTCATTAATCCCCCGCTGTCTGCAGCCACGGGGCTTTGGGGTGACCTGTTCACAGGGAATTTGGGAAAGGGGGATTTCCTGCTGGGAAAGGTGGGAAACAGGTACATGAACACCTGAGGGAAGTAGGGGCATCACCCTGAGGAGGGACACAAACCTCACTCCAGGGATTTACCGGTCACAATCCCAAAAACCCCAATCCCAAAAACCCCAATCCCGGAGCGATTTGTGCCATTATTCCTCGCCTGGATCCCATTATCCCGTTTACCCTCTAGCGTGGGTTTTTTACTGATCCACCAGCGTTTTTAGGGAATTCATTCATTTCAGCCACACCACGAGAACCCAAACCCCGCAAATCAGAGCTGGGGGGCATCGTTAACGCTGGAAAAATCCCCGAAAATCCCCGGGAATCGCCCTCGGGACGGGGGTTACTCACGACATAGAAATCGAAGGGGATGTGGGGCACAAAGGGCCGGAACCTACAGGGGAGAGAAAACCCCAATTCACTCCCTGGGCCCCCAGAGCCCCCTCCCGGCCCTGTCGCGACATGCAGGGACCGGCCCGGGCCTGCAGCAGCACCGGACCGGCCCCGGGACTCGCCTGGAACCGAAGCGGCCGCCGCGGCCGCGGCCTCGATCGCCCCTGCGGGGAGAGAACGGGAGCGGCGTGACGGGGGGCTCCGACCCCCGGACCCCGATCCTGCCCCCCGGTCCCTCTCGCGGTCCCCCCATCCCCGGTTTCGGTGCTGGCCTCCCCCACCCCCGGTTCTCCTTGGTTCTCCCCGCTCCCGCCGCTCTCTTCCCGTTCCCCCCCCGCTCCCGGTGTGTCCCGGTGCCGGTCCCCGTGGTCCCCCCAGGCCCGGTTCTCCCTCCACTTCCCCCCTTCCTCCCCTAATCCCGGTATCCCCCCGGTGCCGGTGTCCCCCCGCTCCCGCTGTCCCCACCTCATGTCGCCGCCGCTCCCGACAATGAAGCGCCGCTCGCAGACCCCGCAGCAACCCGCCCGCTCATTGGCCGCCGTTCCCCCCCAGCCCGCCTCTCGCGGTCGCTCCCCCAACAACCATTGGTGAAGCCGCGCGTCAATCAGAGAGGAAAGCGGCCAATGGCGGCGCGCTCCGGGCGGCCGCTGGAGGGGGCGCGGAGCCCATGAATGGAGCGCGCGCGCCGCGCCCATAAGGCGCCCGGCCCGCTACTGCACTCAGCAGCAGAGTGGCGCAGCGGGAGCGTGCTGGGCCCATAACCCAGAGGTCGATGGATCGAAACCATCCTCTGCTAGCAACTTTTTTCTTTTTCTTTTTTCCCACGCGCGGTTTGCTTTGCTCGTTAAACGTTTTTTATTCGCTACGTGAGCTTCTTGATGCTTCCCTGATGCTCGCCCAGGCTTGTCTCGCGCCGCGAGCCGGCAGCAGCGTGGGGTTACCGGTGTCACGGGTGTCACCCCACCCGCGTCCACCCCCGTCCCCGGGAGTTGCGGGTGCGCCGCGGCCGGACCATTGCGCGCGTCCCCGCAACCAAGTGCGTCCCCCTGTGTGTGTCCCCAACCTCTGCCCGTGTCCCCCGAGCGCTGTCAGTATCCCCGGCAGCCGCGCAGCCCACGAGTGGCACCTCCGGGGTCACCTTCGCTGCCGTGGGGCTGCCCTGACCCCTCCGCGGGCCAGAACCCCCCACGGAGGAGGGGGGCCAGAGGTGTCCGAGCCCCCCGGGTCCCCCAGGGCCGCGCGAAGGCTCCGGAGCTGCGTGGCGACAGCGTGGGGTCCGTGGGTCGCGATGTCCCTGCACCCTAACGAGTTCCTCGTGTCTCAGCGCCCCACGCGTGACCGGGTCAGCAGCGGCACCCGGGCGGTGGCGACACCGGAGCGGGGACAGATCCCACGGGTGGGAATGTCCCCACCCACCGGCGGGCGGCCCCATCCGCCGCCCATCCCGGCTGGAATGCCGTGGGAGGTGGGGGCAGCGGGCAGGAAGGAGTTAAGCTCGGTGTGGATGATAACGGCCCTTTGTGTCACCAGTGGGGGGGGCGAGCAAGGGCTCAGCCCCGCCGCGGGGCGGGCGGGGTGGCGTCTCCGTCCGTGGGCGATGCTGGCGGTGCTGGCCCCGCTCCTGGCCCCGCTCCTGGCCCCGCTGCTGGCCCTGCTCCCGGCCGCGGGGACGGCCCCGGCCCCGCTGACCCTCGCCGTGGTGCTGCCCCGGCGCAACCTCACCTACCCGTGGGCTTGGCCGCGCGTGGGTCCCGCCGTGCGCTTGGCCGCGGCCGCCGTCAATTCCCGGCGGGATCTGCTGCCCGGCTTCACCCTGGGCTGGGTGTTCGGCGACAGCGAGGACCGCCACGGGGTCTGCTCCGAAATGGCCGCGCCGCTGGTGGCCGTGGACCTGCGGCTCGCCCATCACCCCGCGGCGTTTTTGGGGCCGGGGTGCGTCTACTCGGCGGCTCCGGTGGCTCGCTTCACCAGCCACTGGCAGCTGCCGCTGGTCACGGCGGGGGCCGAAGCTCACGGCTTCGACGACAAGAGCGAGGAGTTCGGCTTGACCACCCGAGCCGGCCCCAGCCACCGCAAACTGGGCGAACTGGGCGTGCAGCTGCACCGGCGCTTCAACTGGACGCGGCGGGCGCTGCTGGTGTACTGGGACGAGCGGGTGGACGACCGGCCCTATTACTTCGCCGCCGAGGGTTTGTACGTCCAGCTGCCCACCCTGCGCAACCTCACGGTCATGGACGTGGTGTTCCGCGACGGCGGCAACTTCTCCTTCATCATCCAGGAGATCAAGGCCAAGGGGCGCAGTGAGTGCCGGGGAGGGGGACAGCGGGGCGGGGGGACGGGGACAGGGCGGTGCACGGCCCCACTGGGGTGTGTACGGCCCCGTATGGGAATGCACGGCCCTACGTGGGAGTGCACAGCCCCATATAGGAGTGCCTGGCCCCATATAGGAGTGCCCAGCCCCATATAGGAGTGCCCGGCCCCATATAGGAGTGCCCAGCCCCACACGGGAGTGCCCAGCCCCATACAGAAGTGCCCAGCCCCACGGGGGAGTGCCCAGCCCCACACCGGTGCCCATGGCTGTGCCAGTCTTGGCACGCCTGTGCCCGGGTGTTCATGGCCATACATGGCTGTGCCCAACTTTACAGGGGTGTTCACAGCCGGCCGCGGGCTGTGCCCAGCCGTGCCTGGTCCTTGGGGGGTTCCACGGGTGTGCACAGGTGGCAGAGGCGGCCGGGCACGGCTGCACGGGGGCGTTTGCAGCTGTGCCCAGCTGTGCACGGCTTCACACGGGGCTCTCGTGCTGATTCACGGCCGTGACGAGGCTCCCGTGGGCAGACGGGGCCGTGCAGAGCTGTGCACGGGGCTTTCGTGGGTGTTCACACCTGCACACAGCTGTGCGCGGCTGTTGGTGGCTGTGTGAGGTTGTTCATGGCTGTGTGAGGTTGTTCATGGCTGTACACAGCTGTTCATGGCTGTGTGAAGTTGTTCATGGCAGCACATGGTTGTACACGGCTGTACACGGCTGTGCACAGGTGTCACAGCTGTACACATCTGCACACAGCTGTGCACAGTTGTTCATGGCTGTGCACAGTTGTTCATGCTTGTTCATGGCTGTGCACAGTTGTTCATGCTTGTTCATGCCTGTTCATGCCTGTTCATGGCTGTGTGAGGTTGTTCATGGCAGCACATGGTTGTTCATGGCTGTTCACAGTTGTTCATAGCTGTGTAAAGTTCTTCATGGTTGTTCACAGTTGTTCATGCTTGTTCATGGTAGTTTATGGTTGTTCACAGTTGCTCATGGCTGTTCATGGTTGTTTGTGGTTGTTCACAGTTGTTCACGCCTGTACACAGTTGTTCACAGTTCATGGTTGTTCACAGTTGTTTATGGCTGTTCATGGTTTTTCATGGTTGTTTCTGGTTGTTTATGGCTGTTCACAGCTGTTTATGGTTGTTCACAGCTGTTTATGGTTGTTTACAGTTGTTTATGGCTGTTCACAGTTGTTCACAGTTGTTTATGGCTGTTTATGGTTGTTCACAGTTGTTCATGGTTGTTCACAGTTGTTCATGGTTGTTCACAGTTGTTCATGGTTGTTCACAGTTGTTCATGGTTGTTCACAGTTGTTCATGGTTGTTCACAGTTGTTCATGGTTGTTCACAGTTGTTCATGGTTGTTCACAGTTGTTCATGGTTGTTCACAGTTGTTCATGGTTGTTCACAGTTGTTCATGGTTGTTCACAGTTGTTCATGGTTGTTCACAGTTGTTCATGGTTGTTCACAGTTGTTCATGGTTGTTCACAGTTGTTTATGGCTGTTCACAGCTGTTCATGGTTCTTTCTGGTTGCTCACAGTTGTTTATGGCTGTCCATGCCTGTCCCCGGCTGTCCCTGGCAGCCACGGCTGTCACCGCCGCACACGCGTGTCCCACACCCCCCCACGCTGCCCCTCGGGACCCCCTGGACCCCTCCCCACTCCGTGTCCCCCGGGCTCTCCGGGTGTTGTCACCTGTCCCGGTGTCCCGGGCTGGCTCTGCCCCATCCCTGGCACTGCTCCAGCCCGGGGGGCACCGGGGGCGGGCGGTGGGCGCTCAGCCGCGGGGGTGGGCACAGCTGGGGGGGCCGCGGCCAGCCCAGGCGGCACCCCCGGGGTCACGGTGTCGCCGGGAATCCATCAGGGCCGCGGGGAGGAGGAAACGGAGTCGGGAAAACAGGAAACCTCGGCCTGGCGCCGAGGGCAGCGCCGGGCAGGGCACGGGGGGGCCGGCAGCGGGCTCGGGACCCCCGCCCCGGGGGCACCGCCACCCCTTCCCGTGTCAGGCAACGGCCGGGGGAACCCGGGATGCGGGGCTGGGGTCTGCAGGGGTCTCCAGGGGTGTTGGGGGTCTCGGGGCTGTGTCACACAGCAACCAGGGACCCCCCCAAGACATGGGGCTGGGGTCTCCCAGAGGTTTTAGGGGGCTCAGGTCCATGTCACACAGTAACCAGGGACCCCTGGGATGTGGGGTTGGGGTCTCCAGGGGTCTCTCAGAGGTGTTGGGGGTCTCGGGCTGGTGTCACACAATAACCAGGGACCCCCACTATGTGGGGTTGGGGTCTCAGGGGGTCTTGGGCCCATATTACACAGCAACCAGGGACCCCTGGGGTGTGGGGCTGGGGTCTGCAGGGGTGTTGGGGGGTCTCAGGTCCATGTCACACAGCAACCAGGGACCCCCAGGGTGCGGGGCTGGGGTCTCCCAGAGACGGTGCGGGTCTCGGGGGGTCTCACAGTAACCAGAGACCCCTGGGATGTGGGGCTGGGGTCTCCAGGGGTCTCCAGAGGTTTTGGGGGTCTCGGGGCTGTGTCACACAGTATAGATGGCCCCAGGTGGGAAGGGACACAGCTGGGTGGGCACGGGGACACAGACGGGGAGCGCGGGGACACGGCTCGGGGGGCACAGGGACACGGCTGGGGGGGCATGGCACCCCCAGGTGGGCACAGATGGCTTCAGGTGGGCATGGGGACACACCCAGGTGGGCACGGGGACACGGCCAGGTTGGAAGGGACACACCCGGGTGGCCACGGCATCCCCAGGTGGGCACAGATGGCTTCAGGTGGGCATGGGGACACACCCAGGTGGGCACAGGGACACGGCTGGGTGGGCACGGGGACATGGCCAGGTGGGCACAGATGGCCCCAGGTGGGCACAGGGACACGCCCAGGCGGGAAGGGGCACACCCTGGTGGGCACAGCACCCGCAGGTGGGCACAGATGGCCTCAGGCGGGCATGGGGACACAGCCAGGTGGGCACGGCACCCGCAGGCGGGTGTGCCAGCCCCTGCAGCCCTGTCCCCTGTCCCCGCGGCAGGCTGTCACCATCATCACCTACAAGGAGCCCGAGAACCCCGAGTACCGGCCCTTCCTGCAGCGCCTCAAGGAGGAGGCGCGGCACCACTTCAACTTCTCCATCAAGGACGGCCTGGTGGGACACGGGGACAGCCCTGGGGACACCGGGGGACGGGGAGGACACGGGGTGGAGCTGGGGACAGCGGGGATGCGGGGACACGGCCCCGAGCTGGAGCTGCCGGGGGACACGGGATGGCTGCGGGGACGGGGACCCCCGGCTGTGCCCTGTCCCCGAGCTGTCCCCGAGCTGTCGCCGTGTCCCCAGATGAATTTCATCGCCGCCGCCTTCCACGACGGGGTCCTGCTCTACGCCCAGGCCCTCAACGAGACCCTGGAGCGCGGCGGCTCCGTCAGCGACGCCTCGGCCATCACCCGCCAGATGTGGAACCGCACCTTCTACGGTGAGAGCCGGCCCCTGCCTGTCCCCTCCCTGTCCCCTCCCTGTCCCCTCCCTGTCCCCGGCTCCGCCTCGCCCCATCCCATCCCATCCCATCCTTGTCCCCAGCCCCACTCCCAGGGTGATATTTGGGGATCGCAGCCCCCTCCCCGTCCCCGGAGGGTCCCCCCCAGCCCCTCACCCTCCCCGCCCAGGTGTCACCGGCTTCCTGAAGATCGACGAGCAGGGGGACCGGGAGAGCGACTATTCCCTGTGGGACATGGATCCCGAGCAGGGAAACTTCCAGGTGAGCCCCGGATCGGGGGCAGCCGGGCTCGGGGTGGGGTGGGGGGGCTCCGGGGGCTTTCCCCCCACCCATTCCTTGCACTTTCCCCCCCACCCATCCCAGACATG
>JAGGNK010007282.1:204560-231944 GCA_017590115.1 Montifringilla adamsi
GCGCTCGGGGGTCCCGTGGGGGGGGGTCCCCAACGCCGCCGCTGTCGCCAGGAGCGGCTGGAGATGACGGAGACCTTCAAGCAGCAGAAGGTGCGGCTGGCGCGGGACGGCTGCGACCCCGCGCTGGTGGCGGAGCCGCTCTTCGTGCTGGACGAGGCCGCCCGAGCCTTCGTCCCGCTGGACCCCGAGCGCTGGCGGCGGCTCCGCGACGGGCGGATGCGGATCTGAGCCGGCCGGCCCCGGCGGCGGGGGTCCCGTGTCCGTCCTTGGGGGTCCCGTGTCCGTCCCGAGGGTCCCGTGTCCGTCCTTGGGGGTCCCGTGTCCGTCCCGAGGGTCCCGTGTCCGTCCTTGGGGGTCCCGTGTCCGTTTTTGAGGTCCCAGTGTCCATCCCGGTGTCCATCTTCGGGGTCTCCGTGTCCATTTTTGGTGTCCCGTGTCCGTCCCGGGGGTCCCCGTGTCCGTCCTGGGGGTCCCCGTGTCCATCCTGGGGGTCCCCGTGTCCGTTCTTGGGGTCCCAGTGTCCATCTTCGGGGTCTCCGTGTCCATTTTTGGTGTCCCGTCTGCATCTCGGGGTCCCCGTGTCCGTCCTGGGGGTCCCTGTCTCTGTCATGGGGGTCTCCGTGTCTGTCCCGAGGGTCCCCGTGCCCATCCTGAGGGTCCCTGTATCCGTCCCGGGGGTCCCTGTGCCCATTTTTGGGGTCTCCGTGTCCGTTTTTGGGGTCCCCGTGTCCATCTTCGGGATCTCCATTGTCCATTTTTGGGGTCTCAGTGTCAGCCCCGGGGTCCCCGTGTCCGTCCCGAGGGTTCCATGACTTTCCTGGGGGTCCCGTGTCCATCCTGGGGGTCCCAGTGTCCACTTTCGGGGTCTCAGTGTCCGTCCTGGGGGTCCCGTGTCTGTCCCGGGGGTCCCCGTGTCCATTTTTGGGGTCCCCGTGTCCATTTTTGGGGTCCTTGTGTCCATCCCAATGGTCCCAAAATCCATCCCGGGGGTCCCTGTCTCTGTCCCGGGGGTCCCAGTGTCCATTTTTGGGGTCCCTGTATCCATCCCAGGGGTCCCAGTGCCCATTTTTGGGGTCCCCGTCTCTGTCCCGGGGGTCCCTGTGTCCATCCCAGGGGTCCCCACATCCATCCCTGTCCCCCCAACCCCGTGTCCCCTCTCGGGGGTCCCTGTCCCCCCCAGCCGCCAAAATTCACCGGTTTTGGGGCTGGAATAGTGGAAATGGGGTAAAATTCACCGGGTTTGGGGCTGGAATTGTGGAAATGGGGTAAAATTCACCGGGTTTGGGGTTGGAAGTCTGGAAATGGGGTAAAATTCACCGGTTTTGGGGCTGGAATTGTGGAAATGGGGTAAAATTCACCGGTTTTGGGGCTGGAATTGTGGAAATGGGGTAAAATTCGCTGGGTTTGGGGTTGGAATTGTGGAAATGGGGTAAAATTCGCTGGGTTTGGGGTTGGAATTGTGGAAATGGGGTAAAATTCACCAGGTTTGGGGTTGGAATTCTGGAAATGGGGTAAAATTGGCTCCTTTTGGGGCTGAACCCAAAACCTGGGCACTGAAATTCCCCAAATTGGGATCAGAATTCCACGCTGGGCACCAACCACGGAAATTGGGCCGAAAATCCTGGAAATGGGAACCAAAACCCCACAATTCTGGACTGAAATTGGGACTAAAATATTGAGGTTTTCTTTTTTCCTGACACCCAAACCGGGCTGAAACCCCTCAAATTTTACCGAAATCCCAAAATTTGAGCAGGAAATAAAAAACTTGGAGTTTTGGGAGCGGAACCCAATGGTTCGGGCTGAAACGCTGGAATTTTTGGGATGAAATATTGGAATTTTGGGCTGAAATCCTGGAAGTTTTACCAAGAGCGAAACCCAACTGAAATCTTGGAATCTCGGGTGAAATCCTGGAAATTTCAGGCTGAAATCCTGGAATTTTGGGATAAAGTCCTGGATTTTTTGGGCTGGAATGCTGGAATTTTTGGGTGATATCCTGGAATTTTGGGCTGAAATTTTTGGGCTGGCATCCTGGAATTTCGGGCTAAAATCCTGGGAATTTTGGGCTGAAATCCTGAATTTTTTGGGCTGAAATGCTGCAATTTCAGGCTAAAATCCTGGAAATTTTGGGCTGAAATCCTTGATTTTTTTGGGCTGAAATCCTGGAAGTTTGGGATAAAATCCTGGAATTTTTGAGCTGAAATCCTGGAATTTTGGGCTAAAATCCTGAATTCTTTTGGCTGAAATGCTGGAATTTCAGGATAAAATCCCAGAATTTTTGGGCTGAAATCCTTGATTTTTTTAGGTTGAAATGCTGGGAGTTTGGGATAAAATCCCGGAATTTTTGGGCTGAAATCCTGGAATTTCGGGCTAAAATCCCGGAATTTTTGGGCTGAAATCCTGGAATTTTTGGGCTGAAATGCTGGAATTTTTGGATAAAATCCCGGAATTTTTTTGGCTGAAATCCTTGATTTTTTTAGGCTGAAATGCTGGGAGTTTGGGATAAAATCCTGGAATTTTTAGGCTGAAATCCTGGAATTTCGGGCTAAAATCCCGGAATTTTTGGGCTGAAATCCTGGAATTTCGGGCTAAAATCCCGGAATACACGGGGACCCCCCCTCTGCTGTCCCTGGGGGTGCCATGGGTGAGCCCGGTGCCACCTCTGGGTGATGGGACCCGGTGCCACCTCTGGGTGACAGAGGGGACAGGCCCGGTGCCACCCCTGGGTGACATAGGGGACGGGCCCGGTGCCACCCCCGGGTGACAGAGGGGACGGGCCCGGTGCCACCCCCGGGTGACAGAGGGGACAGGGCCCGGTGCCACCTCTGGGTGACAGGGCCCGGTGCCACCTCTGGGTGACAGGGCCCGGTGGCTCCCCTGGGTGACAGAGGGGACGGGCCCGGTGCCACCCCTGGGTGACAGAGGGGACAGGGCCCGGTGCCACCTCTGGGTGACAGAGGGGACAGGGCCCGGTGCCACCCCCGGGTGACAGAGGGGACAGGGCCCGGTGCCACCCCCGGGTGACAGAGGGGACAGGGCGGCTCCGGAGCATGCAGGGACTGGGGACACATGAGGGGACAGCTCGGGGACAGCTCGGGGACAGCTCTGGGGACACTCACCCGCCCTGGCCGCGCCTTCGCTCCGCTGTCCGCTCCGGAGCCGCCGCCGTGGGGACAGGGACAGCGGGGACACCGCTGAGGAGGGGGGGTCTGCTCACCTCCAGGGACCCCTGGGGACACTGAGGGGACCCCGAGGGGTCCCTGGGGCGGGTCTGGCAGCGTCCATCACCCCTGGGGACAGCGGGGCCGGGGTCCTCCCGGGGGGAGGTGACACCCCAAGAGCGGGGCCAGGGGGAGGTGACACCCCCGGGATCAGCTCCAAAAGGGATTTGTCCCCTCAGGAGACGCCCCCAACCCCCCCGGAATCAACACAGGCCGCCCCCAAAACCTCCCCCCGCAGGGAACCGGGGAAGGTGCCCTTGCCAAAAGTCTCTGGAAAAGGGAGAAAAAAGCTTTAACCATCCATGGAGCCAAGGGAGGGGGGGAAAAACAAGGAAAAAAAGGGGCAAAAAAACAACCCACAAGACAAGGAGAAAGCGGCGGCGTTACAAAACCAGCGGCGGGGCCGGGGCTGCTCCCGGCCTGGAAAACCAAAGGAATTTCGGGCTGGGAACGGGCTGGGGGGGGCGGGTCGCCGTTTGAAATGTTTCTTTTGTCTGTTTCGATTTTTCTTTTTTTTTTTTCCCCACTTTTGTTTGTTTGTTTGTTTGTTTTTTCTCTCTCTCTGTTTGTTTTTCTCTTGGGTTCTCGCGGTGTGTTCTCCCCGGGAGCGGAGGCAGCGGCTCGGCCCGGCTCGGCCTGGCTCGGCCCGGCGAGAGGGCGGGGGCAGCCGGGGTTATTTCTGTCCGCTGATGGACTGGGATATGGAGCGCGGCGGGATCATATCCAGCAGGTATTCCCGCTGCCGGTCCGCCAGGCTCGACGCTTTGTGGCCCCCGATGCCGGCGTTCAGGTACGCGATGTTCACCCCTGCGGGACGGCAGCGACGCGGCGCTCGGGCACGGTGCCGAGCCGGGACCGGGGATCCCGCAGGTCCCATGGATCCCGCAGGTCCCATGGATCCCACAGATCCCATGGATCCCACGGACCCCACAGATCCCATAGATCCCACGGACCCCACAGATCCCATGGACCCCACAGATCCCAGGGACCCCAAAGATCCCACAGACCCCAAGAACCCACAGATCCCCAGGACCCACGGATCCCACAGATCCCACGGATCCCAGGGACCCACAGACCCCACAGCTCCCATGGATCTCACAGATCCCATGGATCCCATAGATCCCAGGGACCCCACAGACCCCAGGGACCCCACAGACCCCATGGATCCCACAGCCCTCATGGATCTCACAGACCCCATGGATCCCAGGGACCCACAGACCCCACGGATCCCCTGGATCTCACAGCTCCCATGGATCTCACAGCCCCCACAGACCCCACAGATCCCAAAGACGCACAGACCCCACAGATCCCACAGCTCCCTCAGACCCACAGCCACCCCGGGACCCCCACGGGGCAGGAAGGGCCAGGATGGGGCTGGCACAGGGTGAGAATTCCTAAATTCTGCCCCAAAATCCAACAGGTGTGGCCTGAGCTGTCCCATGCTGCTGATCCCACCCCATCCCACCCCACCCCACTCATCCCATCCCATCCCATCCCATCCCATCTGGGATCAATGGGAACAATGGGATGGGATCAATGGGATCAATGGGGTGGGATCAATGGGAACAATGGGATGGGATCAATGGGATCAATGGGGTGGGATCAATGGGAACAATGGGATGGGATCAATGGGATCAATGGGGTGGGATCAATGGGAACAATGGGATGGGATCAATGGGGTGGGATCAATGGCAACAATGGGATGGGGATAATGGAATGGAATCAATAGGATCAATGGGATGGGAACAATGGGATGGGACAGGGTGCTTTGGGACGGTCTGGGGTGCTTTGGGACGGGACAGCCCAACGGGAAGGGACATTCCCAGGGATCCCAACCTGCTCCTGCTGCAGGGCCTTGACGAAGGCGTTCTTGAGGCGATTCGTGTGCTCGGCCTTGAGCGCCTTCTTCTGGTTGGAGGTCTGGCACTGCTCGCACAGGATCCGCCCGCCCTTCTCCTGCTTCCAGTGCGGCGTGAAGTCCGTGCGGCACTGCGCGCACACGAACGGCTCCACGCGCGGCACCGCCGGCGCGCTCTTCCCTGCAACACGTGCCCGCCTCAGCACCCGCGCCCCGCGCGGCGTGTCGGGCTGAGGGCCCCGAAATCCCCACTGGAATCGCAAAAAACTGGGAGGAAATACCGGAGTTTTTGGCTGAAATACCGCCAATCGGCCATAATCTGAGAATTTGGGCTAAAATCCTGAGAATTTGGGCTAAAATCCCACGAATCAGTGAAAATCCTGAGAATTTGATCTAAAACCCCGTGAATCGGCCAAAATCCTGAAAATTTGGGCTAAAATCCTGAGAATTTGGTCTAAAACCCCGTGAATCGGCCAAAATCCTGAGAATTTGGGCCAAAATCCTGAGAATTTGGTCTAAAACCCCGTGAATGGGCCAAAATCCTGAGAATTTGGGCTAAAATCCTGAGAATTTGGTCTAAAATCCCATGAATCAGCCAAAATCCTGAGAATTTGGTCTAAAATCCTGCAAATTGGCCAAAATCCTGAGAATTTGGGCTAAAATCCTGAGAATTTGGCCGAAATCCCGTGAATCAGCCAAAGTCCTAAGAATTTGGTAAAATCCTGAGAATTTGGTCTAAAACCCCGTGAATCGGCCATAATCCTGAGAATTTGGGTTAAAATCCTGAGAATTTGGTCTAAAATCCTGAGAATTTGGGCTAAAATCCCACGAATCAGTGAAAATCCTGAGAATTTGGTCTAAAACCCCATGAATCGGCCATAATCCTGAGAATTTGGGCTAAAATCCTGAGAATTTGGTCTAAAATCCCATGAATCAGCCAAAATCCTGAGAATTTGGGCTAAAATCCTGAGAATTTGGCCGAAATCCCACGAATCAGCCAAAGTCCTAAGAATGTGGTAAAATCCTGAGAACTTGGTCTAAAATCCCATGAATCAGCCAAAATCCTGAGAACTTGGTCTAAAATCCCGCAAATTCAGTCTGAAATCCTGCGAACCCATTAAAAACCTTCAAACCCACCCCAAAATTTCACAGCTTCCCCCCAAACCCCCACCACCTCCTTCTACATCCCTTCCAAGCGCCCCCGAAGCCCTAAACCGCACGATTTCATCCCGAAACGCCCCAAATCGGGGCTGAACCCCCGGGAATCCACCCCCAGCTGCGTTTTCCCTCGGGGACGACCCCGGGCAATGACCTTGGCTGTCGATGACGCTCTGCACCACCTCCTCCAGCCCCACCATGTAGATGAACTCGCTGTTGGCGGCGCTGGGCAGGAAGTGCAGGAGCGGCGCCGGCGGCTTCGGGGGCGGAATCTCCAGGAGCGTCTTCTCCAGCTGCTTCCGGAGCGCCAGCTTGGCGGCGGCCTGGGAATTGGCGGCGTCGGAGAGAGCGCTGGGGCTGGGGAGAGGGGAGGACACGCGGGCCACCGAGCCCGGCTGCATGTGGGACGCGAGGTTCATGTAGATGGCGGAGGACGACGAGCGCTGGCACGGCACCGAGGAGCCGGATTGCTGAGGAGGAGATGGGATCAGGGTGGGAATTTGGGATCGGGGTGGGAATCTGGGATCGGGGTGGGAATTTGTAATCGGGTGGGAATTTGGGATCAGGGTGGGAATTTGGGACTGGGTGGGGATTTGGGATCAGGTGGGAATTTCGGACCGGGTGGGAATTTGTAATCGGGTGGGAATCTGGGATCAGGGTGGGAATTTGGGACTGGGTGGGGATTTGGGATCAGGTGGGAATCTGGGATCGGGGGGGAATTTGGGATCAGGTGGGAATCTGGGTTCAGGGTGGGAATTTGGGATCAGGTTGGAATTTGGGATTGCTGGGATTGCCAGGCTCACAGACCCCCGGAGCACCAGGAGCCGTCAGGGGGGACACAAGGGCTGGGGGGTCCTGGGAATGCGGAGGGGAGGGTGAGCAGGTGTGGCCTGGGGGTGGGGGTCGTGCAAACCGGTCCAAACCAGTGCGAAGTGGTACAAACCAGTGCCCAAACCAGTGCTCAACCAGCCCCAACCGGTACAAAGCACTGCCCAAACCGGTACAAACCGGTAAAAAACGAGTGCAAAGCAGTGCAAACCGGTACCAACCAGTGCCCAGGCAGCCCAAACCAGTGCCCAGGCAGTACAAACCGGTACCAACCAGTGCCCAGGCAGCCCAAACCAGTGCCCAGGCAGCCCAAACCAGTGCAAACTGGTACCAACCAGTGCCTAGGCAGTCCAAATCAGTGCCCAGGCAGCCCAAACCAGTGCTCAGGCAGCCCAAACCAGTGCCCAGGCAGCCCAAAGCAGCACCTAAGCAGTACAAACCAGTGCAAACTGGTACCAACCAGTGCCCAGGCAGCCCAAACCAGTGCCCAGGCAGCCCAAACCAGTGCAAACTGGTACCAACCAGTGCCCAGGCAGCCCAAAGCAGCACCCAGGCAATACAAACCAGTGCAAACTGGTACCAACCAGTGCCTAGGCAGTCCAAATCAGAGCCCAACCAGCCCAAACCAGTGCCCAGGCAGTACAAACCAGTGCCCAACCAGCCCAAACCAGTGCCCAACCAGTCCAAACCAGTGCAAAGTGGTACCAACCAGTGCCCAACCAGCCCAAACCACTGAAAACCAGCCCAAACCAGTACCCAGGCAGCCCGAAGCCATGAAAAGCAGCCCAAAGCAGTGACCCACCGGCTGGTAGTTGATGGCAGGGCTCATCCCGGGCGTGGAGCTGCGGACCAGGCCGGGTTTCTGGGGCCCGCGCTGGCCCTGGAGCTGTGCGGGGCTGGGGGCGATGACACGCTGGGACATCAACATGTGGGGCAGGGCTGAGCTGGCGGCCGAGCGGATCACGCTGTGGCCCTGTGGGGAATCCAGGTGGAATCAGGGAATCAGATGCCAGGAAGCAGCTCTGGGATCAGCACAGGACAAGCCCAAGCATCCCCCCAGTGCTCCCTGAGCTCAGTAACAAAGCCATAGAAAAATGAGGGAAAATTGGAGCATTGGTTGCCTGATCCACGGAATTCCTGCTTATCCAGAATCCCAGTTAATCTCTAATGCCCCAAATCCCTTGCTTTTCCCCAAACTCTCCTGGATTTTACAGAATTGTGGCCCTTTCTCCAGCTCAAGATGGCACGTCCCTATTTCCTGTGGGAGGCTGGAATTGCTCCAAGGACAGCAGCAGAAATCCATGGAGCAAACACTTCCAGTGTCTCCTCCTTTGGGAGCAGCAGGAACACTGCAGGCCTTGGAGAATTCCCACCATCCTCATCCCACTCCAGCTGGGACAGTGGACATTCAGATCATGGAATATCCAGCTCCACAAGGATCACTGAATCTCATTCCTGACAAACCCAAATCCAAACCCAAGCACCACGAATTGAAGGAATTCCTCCACCTCTTGGAAAAATCCCCTCAGCTCTGCGTGCATCCACCAAAATCAGCATTTTCCAGGAAAACCGGGAACGCTCACCTGTAATGTCCTTAAATTCTGCGGCTCCACCCCCTGAGCTCCGGGCCGGGAGGGGATCTTGGACAGGCCCTGCTGTCCCACGTGGGCAGGGGACGGCTGCACGATGGACGCGGCGTTCTGGACAACGGGAGTCTGGTGGGGGCAGCGAGGAGAGCCAGGATCAGCAGGAATCCATGGGCAGAGCCATGGATTTGTCTTCCCACGGGGGGATTGGTGAGGGAATCCCACAAGTGGAGTGAAGGCTCCGTGTGCTCCTGTTATCCCACCCATCCCCTCACCTTCTGCACCACGTTTTCCTTCTGGAGTTGGCTCTGCCGCAGCTTCTTCAGGAGCACCAGCCGGGCCTCCTCCAGCCTCAGCTCATCCCGGAGCTGCTTGATCAGCTGCTGCCGTTCCTCCAGGCTCTTCCCCTGGAAAACACCCGACAGCGGGCAGGATGTGAGCAGGGGAGGGGGGAAAGCTGAACCCAAGCGGGAATTTGGACCACAGGCGAGAGAAACGGGAGGGTTGCGCACAGAAACTTGCTGAGAAACGCCCTAAACCCTTCGTCCCCCCTCACCCCGTGCCTTTCCCGGGATGGAATTCCCGTTGCCTCACCTTGAACATCTCCAGGTTGGCCGCCTTGAGCCGCTCCTCCATGCGGGAGCTGGAGCGGGGGCTGGAGGCCTCGTTGTCCGACAGGACGATGATGTCCGGGGACGGGGTCAAGCGGCCCCGGTCCTGGTCACTGCAGGGGGAAAGGAATCCCACTGAGCCAGAATTTGGGATTTGGGGAGCCCCACTGAGCCAGAATTTAGGATTTGGGGAGCCCCACTGAGCCAACAATGCGGGATTTTGGGAGCAGGATCCCCCTCGTTCCAGCGCGGATCCGGAGCGGCGCGGCTCCCATGGACACCAGGAGGGAAGGACTCCCTCCAAAGGACTCCCTTCACCCCCCAGTTCCCTCTCCAGGGGTGCAAATCCCACCTGGAAATCAGGTGGGAATCAGGAGCGTGTCCTGGTGCTGGGATGGGAGGGAATGGCAGGGATACTCCAGCCTGGAACTGCTCATCCTCACTGCGGTGGAGAAGGGGCCGAGCCCCCCCATTAACAGCACCACTCCAAGCCTATCCCGAGCCAAATCTATTGGAAAAGCTCATTCCATAAAGGAAAACCTGCAGGAATATCCAACTGATCCATGATGAGACTGGGAAACCAAAGGAGCAGCAAGGAAAAGAAATAAACCAAAAATCAGTGGTGGAGTCCAGCAGGATCCAGGCAGGATCATCCCAGGGAAGGAGACTCCCTTTGCTACGCTGGATTTCATTCCTGCTGCTGGAATGGAAAACTCTGGGATAATCCAGCGTGGAGCAGTGGGAACGCCGGGCTCAGAGGTAATTCCAGCTCCCTGGAAGGTCCCTGGAGTGAGGGGAGACCGTGGAATATCTCATCCCAAACTGTGAGCTCTGAACAGCCAGGAGGGAGCCCAGAGCCAAATCCCAGCTCCCAGGTTTGGCTGCTCCGAGGGTGGGAAGACACTCAGAGCTGGGATTGCCTTTATCTCCCAAAAATTCCAGCTGTTTTTGTGGACATTCCAAAGCACCAGAGCACGGAGCAGCCCCTGCTCCAGCAGAGAAATTCCAGAGCATCCCAAGGAGAAGGAGCCAGTGGGAGCCCATCCAGGCTGCATCCCAGGAGCTCCAAACTGGGCTGGCACATCTGGATGGCACTTCCCAGGACGAGGGCTGTCCTACAGCTCCCGGGGATAATTTTGCAGGAACATCCCAATACATCCAGGCTGGATTACTGACATTCCACCAGGGGAATAAGGCAGAGCCAGAGTCCAAATCCAAGAAGGAAAATGGATCCATCCATGAGGAATCACCAATTGTCAGATTTCCTTTGTCCAGGGAAGAGCAGAATTCCAACAGAATCACTGGAGGAGGAGCCACGGTGAGGGAGGCAGGCAGAGGCGAGGAGAGGTGGAGCACATTCCCGAGGAAAATCCAGGAAAATGAGACATTCCCAGTCTCACTTCTCAACTCAGCGTGCAGTATTCCCAGTTCTTTCCAGGGCTGATTTCCTGGTCCAGGTGTCTGTGTGTGATACTGGTGCCTCATATCGCACGACATCCAAGGAATTCCGCTGAGGATGCAGCCCACGACTCCTCACTCGGAGCAGGACCCTTCAGGGACACCTCCTCTAACCCAGGCTGCTCCAAGCCTCGTCCAGCCTGGCCTCAGACACTTCCAGGGATGAGAAATCCACAAATCCCTGGACAATCTGTGCCACCCTCACAGGGAACAATTCCTTCCTGATTCCTTCCTCAGTCCATGGGAAGCCATTCCCCCTCATCCCACCATTCCCAATTCCCTCCCCAGCTCTCGGTGTCACCAGAACAGCTTCTCCAGGACTCCCCAAATCCCATTTCATTCCCAACCCGGCTCCTCCCACCCTGCCAGACCCCGGAATTCCCGGCACCCACCTCCTCCTGGCGCTCATGTCCACGGGCTCGTCGTTGATGTTCTCCTTGCCCGGCCGGGCTGCGCTCCGCCCGTCCCCGTGGGGCCGCAGGCTCCCGTTGAGCTTCTCCTCGTAGCCCTTGATCCCGTCCGGCTTCACCGGGAGCTCGTGGGGCACCTCCAGCCCCGCCAGGTCCTTGCGCTTGAGCAGTGCCAGCATCTTCAGCCTCTCCATGGCCTCGTGTCCCTCCATCTTCAGCCGCTTGGCCAGGACGTCCTCGCGCTCCTCCGCCGGCTCCAGGCTCCGCTTGAGCAGGTTCAGGCGCAGCGCGTCCTCCGTCATCCGGTCCATCCTGAGGGACAGGGACAGGGACACTGTCAGTGCCAAGGATTCCCCCAGGATCCCCCCCGAGCTCAGCTCGGCTTCCTCGGAGAGCTCTGATCTCCTCATGGAGCTCCGATCTCTTGGAGAGCTCCGATCTCACAGAGCTCCGACCTCCAGGAGAGCTCCAGTCTCACAGAGCTCCGACCTCCAGGAGAGCTCCAATCTCACAGAGCTCTGACCTCTAGGAGAGCTCCAATCTCAGAGAGCTCTGATCTCTTGGAGAGCTCCAATCTCACAGAGCTCCAATGCCTTGGAGAGCTCCAATCTCACAGAGCTCCGACCTCTAGGAGAGCTCCAATCTCAGAGAGCTCTGATCTCTTGGAGAGCTCCAATCTCACAGAGCTCCAATGCCTTGGAGAGCTCCAATCTCACAGAGCTCCGACCTCCAGGAGAGCTCCGATCTCACAGAGCTCTGACTTCTTAGAGAGCTCTGATCTCACAGAGCTCCGACCTCCAGGAGAGCTCCAAAAAAAAAAAAAAAATCCTCAGCGGGAGGACACCCAGGTCAGGAGTTTCCCCCTCTGAAATCCCTGAGAACAGCAGCACAATCCCTCCTTTGGGATTAAACCCCACAGATGCAGCTCAGCAAAGAAGGGGAGCTGGGATGAACCCCCTTGGGAGCCCTGGAATGCCAGGAAATCCCCCACCGTGGTTCCCCAGGCAGGAATGCTCGGCAGCTCCGGGGATGGAGGCTCGGGCAGGTCCATCCCCGCCCTCCCACCTCTCCTGCTCCCCCGCCTCAGCTCCAGGTGCAGGAATGCCCTCTGGAAAACAGGCAGGAGCCCATCCCAACCCCATCCCAAGCCTGGAGCCCATCCCAACCCCATCCCAATCCCGCTCCCAGGCTGATAAGGAACCAGCTCCGACAACAAAGAGCCACGGGAGCTCCACCTGCAAACCAGCTGGGCGAGGCCTTTCCCTGCGGAGCAGGGCTGGGGACCAGGACAAACACCTGGGGAATAGGTGGGAATTCCATGTGGCCGGCCCGGGAACATCGGGAATTCCTTGCTCCGCAGGGAACAGAAAGTGTCCCTGCTCTGAGCGGCCGGATCTGGGCACCTGGAGCTGCTCCACACCTGCCTGAACCCGGCTCGGAGTCATTCCCGGGATAAACCCTCCCCGAGCCAAACTCCTGCCAGGAGAAGGTTCTGGCTCGGGTACAAACCCCTGGAATGACGCATCCCTGCATCGGCACACGAGTCCAGCTCCCGCTGGAGACAGCAGGAGCAGGGGAGGGCAGCAGGAAAAGCCGTGGAAATCCTAAATGCGATCTGAAAAAAAGCCGGCCGGAGCCTCCGAGGAGCACCGAGGGCTCTTCCCTACCTGCTCATCCCGTCTCTCCGCACGTCTCCCAAATTTAGCCCAGCAAGCCGGGACAGGCCGCGGGAGCTGCTCCCGCCCCCGTCCCGCAGGAGTGACCCCGGGGGGATCGGGGATGTTCCAGACACCCCGGGAGCGCTCGGAGCCGCGCCCAGCGCTGCGGCTGGAGCCGCTGGGAGCGCGCCAGGATCCCGGGAGCGCGGCCAGGAACGGGCTCACGGCTGCTCCCGGGAAGGAGACGGGAGGAGAAGGAGGGAGAGGTCCACGGGACCGACATCCCACTGGATAGGAGCTCCCCAGGGATACCCGAACTCAGCACGGAGCTGGGATCCAGCAGGGAGATCCAGGACCAACTTCCTGCTGGTCCTCTCCAGCTCCGACCTCCAGGAGAGCTCCAATCTCACTGAGCTGGATCCCGTAGGAATTCTCACTGGAAGGATCCCGCAGGAATTCCAGAGACCCCCCCAGTCCCTGCTCCATCACCAAGGTGGTGGTCTCCCAACGCCCTCCCCTCTGGCATTCCAAACAAATCCAAAGTGCCGTTACCGGGAATGGGGCCCACCACTATTTAATCCACTCCAGAGGTTTTCCAGGCTCAGCCAGATCCAATAAAAATTAAATTAGGCTTCGGATTCGCTATTGAATGGGGCCCTTCGGCTGGAGGGGGAAGGGATTGAGGATCCACTGGGAATTTCCAGAGCGCTGGGAAAGCCAGGGGAGAGCTCGTGATTCCATGCAGAAATCCACAGCAAAGAGCAGGAACTATTCCAATCCCAGGAGTTGGTCTGGAGGTCGGACAGGCAGGAGGATCCGTGCTGGCCCCGCTCCGGTCTCGGCACATCCCAAACCGGATCATCCGGCCCCGCCGCCCTCCGGCACAGCCCCCGGGGATCCGCCACATCCCAGGGAACAGCCTCGGCCTCTCCCTTCAGCTTCATCCAAAAAAAATCCTCCTCACTGGAACCAGATTCCCAAATGGTGGCAAAACTCATGGAAAACAGGAGCTAAATCCACGGCGTGCCTCCGACTGGGATTATCCCCGGGAGCACCTTCCCTGAGTGCCTGGAAACAGGAGCCTGGAGCCGGGGGAGAGCCAAGATTCCAGAGTGGGATGAGCAGGGTCGGCTGGACCGGCCTGGCTGACCTTGGAAGGCTTTCCAGGAATCCCAGTGTGCCTGGCTGCGTCCTGACAGCCATTCCCAGTTCTCCACGGGGACGCTGCTCCCGTCCCTGCCGCGGCACCACGCGCTCCCCGGCACGTTCCGCTGGCTCCGGGCGCTTCTCCTGCTCCAGAGGGCCCGGCAGGACGGGTTTGGAGTTCACAGACAAACAAAGCAGCATCCCCTTTTCCATGGATATTGGATGCGGCGCCCACAGGGGAAAAAATCCAACCAAAAAAAAAAAAAAAATCCTCAGCGGGAGGATTTGAAAGGCTGGAACGAGCGAGTTGGGCCAAAAGAAGGAATATTCCAGGAAGAAGTGGGAATATCCAGGGAGAGATGCAGCCAGGAGGGAAAACATCCCAGGATTTACCCGATGGAATCCAGAACCAAGACTCAGCAGCACAAGGAGTTAATTCCAGCCAGAGTGGATCCAGGGAGGTCCCAGCCCCTTCGCAGCCTCCCTGGAGGGTTTTCCGTTGGGTCAATCCCCGTGTTGGTCTTCCAGCCCCAATCCCCAGCCTTGGACCTTCTGGAGCTCATGGAGGGGTTGCAATTCCTGATCCAGCATGAGGAATGATCCCTGATCCACCAGGAGTGATCCCTGATCTGCCAGGAGTGATCCCTGATCCGCCAGAAGGGATCCCTGATCTGCCAGGAACAATCCCTGATCCACCAGGAGGGATCCCTGATCTGCCAGGAACGATCCCTGATCCACCAGGAGGGATCCCTGATCCACCAGGAGGGATCCATGTGCCCCCAGTGCCACGAGGTCTCCCCAGCACCCTCTGGTTTCCCAACCCCTCTCCAGCAGTGCTGGAATTCCGCCGAGCGGAGCTGCCAGCAGCCCCGGAGGAGCCGAGGTGGATCCCTGGGATCCAAGGGAGCGAGGATGGGAAATCAGGGATAAACCAGCCCAGCGCCTGCTCTGCTCCTCGGGAAGCTCTGGTATTCCCAGGCAGAGGCAGCCTCAGGGGACACAGAGCATCCCCCAGTCTCCATTTGGGGCTGGAATGTCAGAAGTAATCCCAGGAGAGACCCAGAATCCGAAGCCCTAAGGCTCCACGGGGCATCCATCCCCGGAGCCAAGGTGCTCCGAGAGGCTCCAGCACCATCCCGGGCACTCCAAACCCAGGACATCACTCGGATAAGAGACTGATGGAATAAAACCCGTCCAAATCCAATTAAAGTCCTGTTTTCCCGGGATCAGCGAGCGGGAATAGGAGAGATCCAACTCCTGCAGCTCACCTGGGCGCGCTCCCGCTGCCTGAACCCCCCCAAATCCCAGGATCCGGCGTCAAGCCCAGCTGATCCCGTGGGAAATCCACAGGGCTGGCTCCTCATCCGGAGCCATCCGGCCGAAATCCTGCTCCAGGGGCTTCCCGGAGCCCGGCACGAGGCGGCTCCAATTCCATCTGGGCTCGGCACATCCCGACGTCGGCGTCGTAAAAGGCGTTCCGGCACGGAACACAAAATGGCTGGCTCCCAGGGCGAGCATTCCCAAGGAACGCCAGGAAAAGGATAATAACCTAAAAAGGTAATTAGGATTTAACGGCTCGGCGGCAGGGAGCGGGATCCGGAGTGGGATCCGGGAAAGGGAAGGGAAAAAAAGCTCCACGGTTGAACAAAAAACCCTGCTGCTCCCAATCCTGCTGCTCCAGGAATCCCCAGGAACGCCCGGCTCCGTGCAGGAATTCTGAGGCAGGTAAGGGAGGCTGAGGGTGGCTCGTGGAGATTTTCTCCGGGATTAAAGCGACACCAGAGCGGCCCCGGAGCCATCCCGGAGCCCACAGGGACACGGCTGCTCCCGGGAGGGAACGGGAACACGGCGAAAGATTTGGGAAGGCAAACGGAAAGGTCGGGAGGGGAGCAGGCACCGGGATGTGGCAGAGTGGGAATTCCTGTGGAGCAAACTGCACCAGGAGTTCTGCTGCTCCCGTTCCTGGATCCCAACACCGGGACACCGGGCCCTGCCTGCAACACACCGGTGC
The DNA here is from genome assembly GCA_017590115.1 of Montifringilla adamsi. Classification (NCBI taxonomy): domain Eukaryota; kingdom Metazoa; phylum Chordata; class Aves; order Passeriformes; family Passeridae; genus Montifringilla; species Montifringilla adamsi. Next base: position 220,503 of record JAGGNK010007282.1, read on the forward strand.
CAGAGCCTGGATTTCCCCAATTCCAGAACTCCCAGACCCTGGATCTCCTGGATTCCAGATCTCCCAGACCCTGGATCTCTCAGATTCCAGAACTCCCAGACCCTAGATCTCCCAGACCCTGAATCTCTCAGATTCCAGATCTCTCAGATTCCAGATCTCCCAGACCCTGAATCTCCTGGATTCCAGATCTCCCAAACCCTGGATCTCCTGGATTCCAGATCTCCCAGACCCTGGATCTCTCGGCGGCAGGGAGCGGGATCCGGAGTGGGATCCGGGAAAGGGAAGGGAAAAAAAGCTCCACGGTTGAACAAAAAACCCTGCTGCTCCCAATCCTGCTGCTCCAGGAATCCCCAGGAACGCCCGGCTCCGTGCAGGAATTCTGAGGCAGGTAAGGGAGGCTGAGGGTGGCTCGTGGAGATTTTCTCCGGGATTAAAGCGACACCAGAGCGGCCCCGGAGCCATCCCGGAGCCCACAGGGACACGGCTGCTCCCGGGAGGGAACGGGAACACGGCGAAAGATTTGGGAAGGCAAACGGAAAGGTCGGGAGGGGAGCAGGCACCGGGATGTGGCAGAGTGGGAATTCCTGTGGAGCAAACTGCACCAGGAGTTCTGCTGCTCCCGTTCCTGGATCCCAACACGGGGACACCGGGCCCTGCCTGCAACACACCGGTGCCAGCGCCTGGATTTCCCCAATTCCAGAACTCCCAGACCCTGGATCTCCTGGATTCCAGATCTCCCAGACCCTGGATCTCCTGGATTCCAGATCTCCCAGACCCTGGATCTCTCAGATTCCAGAACTCCCAGACCCTGGATCTCCTGGATTCCAGATCTCCCAGACCCTGGATCTCTCAGGTTCCAGATCTCCCAGACCCTGGATCTCTCAGATTCCAGAGCTCTCAGATTCCAGATCTCCCAGACCCTGAATCTCTCAGATTCCAGATCTCTCAGATTCCAGATCTCCCAGACCCTGAATCTCCTGGATTCCAGATCTCCCAAACCCTGGATCTCCTGGATTCCAGATCTCCCAGACCCTGGATCTCTCAGAATCCAGATCTCTCAGATTCCAGAACTCCCAAACCCTGGATCTCCTGGATTCCAGATCTCCCAGACCCTGGATCTCCCCATTCCGGATCGCCACCCCCAGCTCGGGATGTCCTCAGATTCTGCTTCTCCGGGTCGAGTACAAAACTAACAATGGGAAGCAGGAAAAGCAGGAAAGGAGGAAAATCCTCCCTCCCAAAAAGCGCTTCCCTTCCCTCCTAAGTTTGTGTTCTTGTCCAACTCCATTTCTCGGGAGCAGGGAATGCCGGGGCCGTGTCCGGCACCACGGGCCTCACACCTCGTCCCACCCCAGGATTTCTGGGATGTGGGAGGAGAGCAGGAATTCCAGAAGCTGCTTTATACCCTGAAACAGGAGCAAAAGACCCAAAAACTCCACAAAGTCTTAAAGAGAGATAAAAAATTCCAGTGCATCCAGCTGGGATGGCCCGTTTTGGGAAAAACCAGCTGGAAAACGCTCCGGGAAAATCAAATGCAATTAAAAAAATGATGGGATGGAAGGTGGGGGGGAGGGAGAGGCCGGCCCCGGCCCCCTCCCCATCCGGGATGACGCAGACTTCCCAGGCTTCCTTATATAACGCTTCCCGATTTCCTCGACTGCGGGCGCTGCCTTTGTGCGGCTCCGGCGGGGCCATCGATCACCAATTAACGACCCAATCGATAATTAAATCAATCAGCACCGGGAAGCGCGGGGAGGGGTGACATCGATCCAAGGCGTTTCGTTATTCCCGGTATTTTTGTCACCCCCTCCGGGAGGAGGGAGGTGGGATCGGAGCGTTCCGGCGATGGTGGGAGCGTGGATGAGGTGGGGAAGGGGGGGGGCAGGGAAGGGAGAAGGGAATCACGACAGCAAATCCCATCACCAGCGCTCGTTTTCTCCTTAAAACACTCCCTCGAGACATTCCCAAAAAAAATAAAACAACGACAAAAAAACAAAAAAATAAATAAAATAAAACAACAAAAAGCAGAAAAGCAGCTCCGCTCATCCTTAAGGAACCCTTTTGTCCGGTCCCAATTCCCGACAAACCCCGGGATGGTCTGACGGATACTTACAGGTACAATATTCCCGCTGCCTCGAGTTGCCAAGAAAACGAGGGAGCAGCTCGGGGGGGCTCGGGAGAGGAGCGGGAAGGGGCAGGAGGCGGCCGGGGCCGGGCAGGGCCCCGCGCTCCATCGCCCGCGGAGCCGCAGCCGCAGCCGGAGCCGGAGCCGCGCTCCGAGCGGGCCCTTCCCTGCCAATCATGCGCGTTCAGTTTTATTAAACAAAAGAAAAGGGGGATGCTGACTTTTTCCCATGATGCCTCGCGGGGCAGGGAAAAAGAGAAGGGAGGAAAAAAAAAAAAAAAAAAACATTAGTTGGTGACACTTTGTCTTCATTCATGGAAGCTCCTTCCCTCCCCTGGAATTTTAACTGTTTCCCTCCCAAAAAGGAGGGTCGGGGCCGCGACGCTGCCGCCGGCGCCGGGATCCGCCCCTCCCGTTCCCAAAAAACCGCGGGGCGAGGTTGGGTCCGGTGGCGGAGCGGCCTCGGGACCGCTCAGCCCACGGCACGGAGAGGAGCCCGGGGGTCCGGGAATGGGCTGATAAATCCGGGAATGTGCCCAGGGATCCTGGGAATGGGCTGAGGGATCCGGGAATACGCCCAGGGATCCCAGGGAATGTATCCAGGGATCCCAGGAATGGGCTGAGAGATCTGGGAATGTGCTCAGGGACTCGAGGGAATGTGCCCAGGGATCCCAGGGAATGTGCCCAAGGGCCCAGGAATGTGCCCAGGGATCCCAGAATGTGCCCAGGGGTCCTAGGAATGGGCTGAGGGATACAGGAATGTGCCCAGGAATCCAGGAATGTGCCCAGGGATGCCAGGGAATGTGCCCAGGGATCCAGGAATGTGCCCAGGGATCCCAGAATCTGCCGAGGGATCCCAGGGAATGTGCTCAGGGATCCGGGACTGTGCCCAGGGATCCCAGAATGTGCCCAGGGATCCCAGAATGTGCCCAGAGATGCCAGGGTAGGTGCCCAGGGATGCCAGGGAAGGTGCCCAGGGATGTGGACGAAGATGCCCGAGAAGATGCCCAGGAACACGCCAGGAAGACACCGAGGGATACCAATGAAGACGCCAAAATCCCGGCAAAGGAACCAAGGGAAGCGCCGGAGGAGACGCCGAGGGGTGTGAGGAAGAGGCCAAAGATCCAGGTGAAGATGCCTGAGGAGATCCTGAAGGATCCCCTGGCAAGATTCCCTGGCAAGATTCCCTGAAGATGCCAAGGAATGCTGAAGAATCAGGATGGGCTGGGAGATGCCACCAGTGGGGTTGGCCCTGGAGAAGAAGGAGGATCCAGAGGGAATTTTGCTGTCCCAAAGCTCCTGATCCAGCTGAGCTGCTTCCAGAGGAGCCCAATTCCCACTCGGGGTCCCCAGGGCTGAGGGTGACCCGAGGAGGGAGCACAGGAACAGGATGGGGACAGGTTTGGGACCTCGTTAAGGAATTAACGAGCGCTTGGAGCGTTCACCACATGGAGAACTCAGGAGATGGAGAACCCAGGGAATGGAAAACACGGTTTTAAACCAAAACACGGGAGGTTGAGACTGGATATTTGGAATTCTTTAGCCAAAGGAATATCCTTATCCTTATTCCAGCACTCCCTGTGAGGGTGGTGAGGCCCTGGCTCAGGTTATCCCAGGAATCTGAGGCTGCCCCATCCCTGGAAGTGCCCAAGGCCAGCTTGGAGCAGATTTTTGGGGTGTTTTCCCTCAAAACACCCAAAAAAATCCCATAATCCCCAACATCCACGGCTGTGTTCCACCCCTGAGGTGTGGGAGTCTGGGAATTCCGTAGCATTCCAGCACTGGAACCCCCAAGTTTGCCTTTATTGGATAAAATGGAACAATTTGGTTTCCAAAGGGGGAAAGGATTAATTAGCTTTAATTGCATGCTCGTTTCCATGGATTTATCAGCTAATGAGGGGGTGGGATGGGCCCGGGGATGATTTATTCCAGGCTGTGTCCATGGAAAATGCAGAGGGCACAGGAGAGCAGCAAATTCCTTTATTTCTCCATTCCCTGGTTTTTCAGGACCACTCCAGGCTGTTTCCATCCTCCCATCCCTGTTTTTGCTGGGTGGGGATTCGGGAAGGGATGAAATCCTTCTCAGGGATTTTGATCCCTCCCATCCCGCTGCTCCAACCTTCCTTCCCAATGATCCTCCCAGGAGGATGGGCAAAGGAAGTGCTAAAACATCAATTCATTGGATTTTGGGGTTTTTCCCCTATGGATGCATTCCCTGGGAGCTTCCTGGAAAGGTCTTTGAGGAAGTCTGACCAGAGCTCCTTTTATTAATTCAAAGGATCCCTGGATCTTCCTCCCCACTGGCGCATCTCCCCCAAAACAGAGAATTCCTGGATCCAATTCCCTCCTCCTGAACCGACAGCAATCCCAGTCCAGCCTCAGGCTGACACCGCGCACGCAGGAAGAGATTTTGGGAAAACTGGAGGATGACAAAGCAGGGAAAGGGATGATTTTTCCCCAACTTTGCTATCCAAAGGGAATCCAAAGCTGACTGATCTCACTCAAGGAGGCTCCACCACAAACTCAACGCGGCCCGGGACACGACCATGGGAAGGTGGGAATCCATGATCCCATTCCCAGGGATTCATCCCAACCCCAGCTGGATGAAGCCCTCCAGAACACGATGGGAATTTGGGATTCCCATGGATTCAACCCAATCCCAGCTGGATGAACCCCTCCAGAACAAGATGGGAATGCCATTCCCATGGATTCAACCCAATCCCAGCTGGATGAACCCCTCCAGAACACGATGGGAATTTGGGATTGCCATGGATTCAACCCAACCCCAGCTGGATGAACCCCTCCAGAACATGATGGGAATTCGGGATTCCCATGGATTCATCCCAACCCCAGCTGGATGAACCCCTCCAGAACACGATGGGAATTCGGGATTCCCATCCCAGCCCTATCCCAATGGACACCAGAGCCATTCCCACCCAAATCCAGCAGCTCCAGCTCCCCAGTCCAGCACTTCCAGATAAAACCAGCGAGTGTTGGCTTCTGGGATTTCCTCAACCTTCCACTGAGGTAATTCCTTGGAAAAGCAGGCCTGGGAGCCTTCCCTCTCCTGCAGCCCACGGCGACCCCGAGGCACGGCTGCTTTGCAGGAATTCTTGCAAGGAACAAACAACCAGCCATGGGAATGCCCCCATCACAAAAGTAGGTGTTGGAATTTGTCAGGGCTCCAAGATTTAATTGGAATCCAGGATTTAATTAAGAGGAAAATGGAGAAGGACCACGGGGTCATTTTCCCTGGAATTCTGCGTGCCTCCAATTGCACAGAGTGGATGTTGGGATGTGTTTGAGGAGCAGGGAAATTCCTTATGGACACGAGAGGAGCTCCTCCACCTTCACCCCTCATCCTTGAGGTGAGCTGGAACCGGGAGCAGACGAGATTCCCAACCTTTCCTTCAGCCAAGGGCCCAACCTGGAGCATCGACCTTAAAATTCCCTGGGGGCCGTGGATCCTGTGGGAAACAGCCCCAGCAGGTTTTCCAGCCAGGCCCTCCCTAAAATCCAGGGTTTGGGGAATGCACCTGGAGCTCTGGTCCTGGAGTCTGGGGAATTTTAGGTGGATTTTGGGGAACTTGTTGCTCGTAACTGACTGGGGAACTAAAAATGGATGCTGGGATGGATGACAAGGAGCAGCCTCCCCTTCCCACAGGGACACAAGGCTTTGGCTCAGTCTCATCCCAAAAAATACCAGGGTTCATGCATCCATCTTCTGAGATTCCATGAAAACGGAGCCCAAATTTTATTGGGAAAAACACAGCAGGCATGGAAAGCTCCCAAAAATCCAACTGTCCCCATCACCGGCTCCTCTACCCCCAAGGACTCCGAAATGGGACAATTTCAGGATTCAGCCCCAAAATCCCCACTCAAACCTCACGGAGTGGAACCTGTGGAGCAGGGATGGGACAACACGGGCACGCTGAGGATCCGTGGGGATCAAAGCCGGCCTCCTCGGTGCCGGCTCGGGGCTAATTTTAGGTTTGGAAGCGCCGCTCCCAACAGCCTGCGGATTCCAAAGGCTGGCGCTGCTCTTCAGAGGGATTTCAGGCATGTTCCAGATAGCAGCATCCCCATGGCCGGGTGAGATTCCATGCCTGAGGGGCACAGACCCAGCCCTGGGATGGAAGGGGAGAGCGAGCCCCTTCCCCAGCCCATCCCAAACCCACCAGCGCCGGGAAGCGCCGCGAGCGCCGGGAATTCACGGGAACGGAAAAGGACCAAGGGAAAAAGAACCAAATGAAAGAACCAAATGGAAAAGAACCAAATGAAAAAAGAACCAAGTGAAAAAGAACCAAGTGAAAAAGAACCAAGTGAAAAAGAACCAAGTGAAAAAGAACCAAATGGAAAAGAACCAAATGGAAAAGAACCAAATGAAAAGAGAACCAAATGAAAAAGAACCAAGTGAAAAAGAACCAAATGGAAAAGAACCGAATGGAAAAAGAACCAAATGGAAAAGAACCAAATGAAAAGAGAACCAAATGAAAAAGAACCAAGTGAAAAAGAACCAAGTGAAAAAAGAACCAAATGAACAAGAACCAAGTGAAAAAGAACCAAGTGAAAAAAATAACCAAATAAAAAAAGAACCAAATAAAAAAAGAACCAAATAAAAGAACCAAACTGAAAAGAACCAAATGAAAAAGAACCAAACTAAAAAGAACCAAATGGAAAAGACCCGAGCCCAGCGCCGCAGCCTCCTCCAGACCCAGGGATGGGGATGAGCTCCCCCAGCCCCGCACGGGCACCCAAAAAGTGCCCAAAAACCCCAAACTCAGCAGGATGGGAGCGATGGAAGGACCCCCAGAGTGGGCTGGGATACCCCTGGACATTCCTGGTGGAAGGAGCACCTGGAGCTGCTAAAGGCACTGGAGAAGGAGCCCAGCCTGGAAAAGGGAAGATGCAGGAGGATCGTGGAGCATCTTCCAGCAGCCAAAGAGGCTCTGAGGGCTGCAAAGGATTCGGGACAAGGACACGGAGTGGCAGGAGAAGTGGGAATGGTTTGAGGCTGGGAAAGAGGAGATTTAGGTGGGATATTGGGAAGAAATTCCTGCAGAGAAATGTGGGTGCATCCCAAGACATGCCATCCCAGCCACGGCACAAAACCACAGAATTTCCCTAAAAAACCTGGAGAAGAGCCTGGAACACCAACAAAATCCACAAGAAACACAATCCCAGCCAGCCGTGGAGCAGAATTCCGAGACCCCTGTGAAGCCCAAACCCACGGATTTCCACCAGGAACAACCATGGACCAAGGAGCTGCTGCAGATGGAAGAGCCAAGCGTGGAAAGATGCTTTATCTCCACAGAGCTGGGAAATAACCAGGGAAAAGCTGAAGGGACCGAAGGGATCCGGGAAATTCCTCTGCCAAGGAATCCTGACCAACCTGGGAGGTGACACTGCAGGGGAAGGAGCTCCCAGGGACACCTGAGAGGGATCGGGGCTGCCAGGCAGGTATCCCTGGCACTGCCATGGAGCCTGGCACGGGCACTGGCACTGCCATGGAGCCTGGCACTGCCACGGAGCCTGGCATGGGCACTGGCACTGCCACGGAGCCTGGCATGGGCACTGGCACTGCCAAAGAGCCTGGCATGGGCACTGGCACTGCCAATGAGCCACTGGCACTGCCACAGAGCCCTGGGATGGGCACTGGCACTGCCACAGAGCCTGGCATGGGCACTGGCACTGCCACAGAGCACTGGCACTGCCACGGAGCCTGGCACGGGCACTGGCACTGCCACAGAGCCCTGGGATGGGCACTGGCACTGCCACAGAGCCTGGCATGGGCACTGGCACTGCCACAGAGCATTGGCACTGCCATGGAGCCTGGCACGGGCACTGGCACTGCCACAGAGCACTGGCACTGCCACGGAGCCTGGCATGGGCACTGGCACTGCCACAGAGCACTGGCACTGCCACGGAGCCTGGCACGGGCACTGGCACTGCCACAGAGCCCTGGGATGGGCACTGGCACTGCCACAGAGCCTGGCATGGGCACTGGCACTGCCACAGAGCACTGGCACTGCCATGGAGCCACAGGCACTGCCACAGAGCCTGGCATGGGCACTGGCACTGCCATGGAGCACAGGCACTGCCACAGAGCCTGGCATGGGCACTGGCACTGCCATGGAGCCCTTGGGTGGATCCCAGCAGCTCCAAGACCTCGGAGGTGCCAAATTCCAGCCCAACCCTGGATCCCAGCAACGGATTCTCCATTTCTCCCCAGCAGCATCGTGCACGCCCCAAATGCTGGCATGTGCCAGGGTCTCCCTTGGTGGGCAACCCCAATCCTTAAAATCCCTGAAATTCCCGAAAAAACCGCGGCTGATGGGCCCCAACCCCCACCCGGGAGCAGCGAGGAACAGGAGTCAAATCCTCCCACACTCCTGCCAGGAGGAGGCTGCTCCCATTCCCGTGCTCCCCCTTCCTCCTCCTCCTCCTCCTCCTCCCGCCCGGCAGCGGCCGAGGAAGCTTCAAAAAAAAAAAAATTAAATGGATGTTAAAATAAAATTTAAAAAAAAAAAATGAAAAACGCTCTGGAAAAGCCAATGGATCCCAGATTCCCAAATCTCCTCCTCCTCCTCTGTTCCCGGCAATCCACCCCCTCCCCCCGCCATCACAGATCCCTTTTCCAGGCTCCAAGGGGAGGGGAAAGCGCCCAAAACGCCTCAATTTTGGGAATCTGGGCAAGGATTCTCCTCGGGAGCAGGAATCCTCATCCCTGGGAGGAGAAATCCTCTAGGATCTCCTCGGGGGAGAGGATCCAGCTTCCCAAATGCGGGTGAGGAAGGGTCCGTGCCCACCCCCCCCCCCCCCTCAAAAAGGCGTTTTCATCCCGATCCCACCCAAAATCCGGGATGGGGAAGGCACCGGCGGCTCCTGCCCCGCGTTATTCCGGGGATGCCAAAGTTTCCCCGCTGGCTTTGAGCTGGGGAAGCGGCACCGGGGGCAGCAGGAAAAGAGGGAGAATCCCGCGGGGCGGAAATCCTGGAGGAGGCCGGGAGGGGAACGGGGAAACGGCGCGGGAAGGACCGGGAGCCGCTCCCGAATCCCGGCACGGAGCCAGGGAACAAAGGGGGGTCCCGGGGTGCGCCCCCCTAAATCCCAGCGGGGACCCCCGGCCGCCCCCCCCCGCCCCCCCCCCCGGGGGGGGGGGGGGGGGGGGGGGGGGGGGAGGGGACCACGGCCGGGGCTGCCGCCGGGGCTGACCCCCAAAATCCCTGAGTTGTGCCCCCCCAAATCTTTGAGCTCTGCTGCCCAAAATCCCTGAGCGATGCTCCCCAAAATCTGAGCGATGCTCCCCAAAACCCCTCAGCTCTGCCCCCAAATCTGAGCTCTGCTCCCCAAAATCCTCAGCTCTGCTCCCCAAAATCCCTGAGCTCAGCTCCCCAAAATCCCCCAGCTCTGGCCCCCAAATCTGAGCTTTGCCCCCACAAATCTGAGCTCTGCTCCCCAAATCTGAGCGCTGACCCCAAATATCCCTGTGCTCTGCTTCCCCAGATCTGAGCTCTGCGGCGGGTCCCGGGGTGTCCCGGGGGTCCCGGGCCGGGCGGGCGGAGCAGACGCGGCCGCCGCCGAGCGCAACCGGCACCACCACAAACAATGCCGCTGATTGGCCGCCGCCGCCGCCGCGCCCGCCCCGCCTCCCGACCCCAGTCGCGACGCCCATTGGTGCGGATTGCCGACTGGCGTGAGATATCACCAATCGAATCGCTGCGATCCGTTCTTAGCCCGCCTCCCAGATTTTACTGGCTGTCTCAGCAAAGATTGACGTCTCGCTGCACCAATGGGAACGCGCCGTGCTTCCCCGCGGGGCGCCTTTAATGGGTCCCCGAGTCTGAACATCCGGGTACCGCGAGCGGCGCGCGGTGGCGGCGCGCGACTTCTCCCCCGGCGCGCGAGGGAATTTTGACCCCTCGCAGCCGCCGTACCCGCCCCGGGCCTAGTACCGGCCCGGTTCCGCTTCACGTGGCGCCGGTACGAGGCCGCGCGTGGCTCTGGGGGGAGCTCCCGTCTCCGGTACGCCGGGCAGAACCCCCCATATGCCCGACGAGGCGGCAGCGCGCGGGGTTCGGCGCCCGCGAGGCCTCATGGCCCGTGCCAGGATCCAAGATGGCGGCCTGAGGGCAGCCCCGGGCCGTGCCAGGATCCAAGATGGCGGCCCCGGCCTCACCTCCCCTCACAGCCGCTCCCGGGGGGTTCCGCACCCTCAGAAACCCCCCCAGATAAAACAAACCCTCCTGGAGGCAGCGAGGAAAATACCGCAGCAGCTTTTATTTACAGGCCCCTGGGGCGGGGGCTGCTATTGCACAGTGCGAGGGGAGGGGGCGGCCCCGAACCCCCCCCCATGGCCACCAAACCCCCCCTCAATGGCCACCAAAGCCCCTCAATGGCCACTAAACCCCCCCGGGGGGCTGGAGATGGGAGGGGGCACAAACCCAGAGCCCCCCCCAGCTGCCCTGAGGGGGGACAAGACCCCCAAAGCCCCATCCCCCCCGGGGCAGAAATGAGGAGGGGGAGCCCCCAGAGCCGGCCCTGCCCGTCCCACCCGCGCTCTCACTCTGTGGGGGGGTGAATAAATAAATAAAAATATATTAACACTGACATATAAAACCCGTCGTGAGCCTGGGAGTGCCGGGGGTCCCTTTTGCTTCCTGGAGTATTTGAGGGGGGTCCTTTCCCCACCCTGGGGCATTTGAGGGGGGTCCTGGGGGTCCCTTCTGCCTCCTGGAGTATTTGAGGGGGGTCCTTTCCCCAACCTGGAGTATTTGAGGGGGGTCCTGGGGTCTCTTCTCTCCACCCTAGAGTATTTGAGGGTGGGCTGGGGGTCCCTTGGGGTCCCTTCCCCACCCTGGAGCATTTGAGGGGGGTCCTGGGGTCCCTCCCCCACCACCCCGGGGGTCCCCGTCACCCTTCGGGGCTCGCTCCCATCCGATACCGGGGGGCTCTTCTCCCATCCTGGCTCATTTTGGGGGGGCTCCCGGGGGTCCCCAGCGGCGGTGTCGGCCCGGGGGTGGGGGTCAGCACTCGGGGGGCGCCCCGAAGGTGCGGCGGCAGTCGGAGGCTTTGGCGCTGGGGGGCTGCGCCCGCCGCCGCCGCAGCTCGTCCCGGCCCAGCGCCCCCCCGAGCCGCCCCAGCGCCGAGCGGTAGCGGCGGTCAAAGGCGGCTGGGGGCACGGCGGGGGTCAGCACGGAGACCCCCGGGACCCCCGAGACATCCGGACCCCCATGGAGACCCCCCGGAACCCCCCGAGACCCCCGGACACTCCGAAGACCCCCGGAGCCCCGTGTACAGCCCTGAACACACCCTGA
>JAGGNK010007293.1:12606-28705 GCA_017590115.1 Montifringilla adamsi
CCGTGAGTGGGGAAAATGGGGGGAAAAACGGGGATTTGGGGAAAAAAGGGAGGAAAATGGGGAAAAATGGGCAAAAACGGGGAAAAATGGGGGGAAAATGGGGAAATCCTGGGGGGAGCACGACTTCCGGCTGGAATTCCGGGAGACGGGAACGGCCGAGAGCGGCACCTGCACCGTGAGTGGGGAAATGGGGGGAAAAATGGGGGGAAAAACGGGGATTTGGGGAAAAAACGGGGAAAAATGGGGAAAAACGGGGGAAAATGGGCAAAAAATGGGGAAATATGGGGAAATCCTGGGGGAAGCAACGAGACCCGGCTGGAATTCCGGGAAATGGGAACGGCCGAGAGCGGCACCTGCACCGTGAGTGGGGAAAACGGGGGGAAAAACGGGGAAAAACGGGGGGAAATGGGGGAAAAACAGGGATTTGGGGAAAAAATGGGCAGAAACGGGGGAAAATGGGGGGAAAATGGGGAAATTCTGGGGGAGCAATGAGTTCCGGCTGGAATTCCGGGAAATGGGAACGGCCGAGAGCGTCACCTGCACCGTGAGTGGGGAAAATGGGGAAAAACGGGCAAAAACGGGGGGAAATGGGCAAAAAATGGGCAAAAAATGGGGAAAAAACGGGAATTTGGGGGAAAAATGGGGAAATCCTGGGGGGAGCAACGGAGTGGGGAAAATGGGGAAAAATGGGGAAAAACGGGGATTTGGGGAAAAAACGGGGAAAAATGGGCAAAAAATGGGGAAAAAATGGGAATTTGGGGAAAAAATGGGGAAATCCTGGGGGAGCAACGAGACCCGGCTGGAATTCCGGGAAACGGGAACGGCCGAGAGCGGCACCTGCACCGTGAGTGGGGAAAATGGGGGGAAAAACGGGGATTTGGGGAAAAAAGGGAGGAAAATGGGGAAAAATGGGCAAAAACGGGGGAAAAAACAGGAATTTTGGGAAAAAACGGGGAAAAATGGGAATTTTGGGGAAAAATGGGGGGGAAATGAGGAAATCCTGGGGGGAGCAACGAGTTCTGGCTGGAATTCCGGGAGACGGGAACAGCCGAGAGCGGCACGTGCACCGTGAGTGGGAAAATGGGGTTAAAAAAGGGGATTTTGGGAAAAAACGGGGGAAAAAACGGGAATTTGGGGGAAAAATGGGGGAAAAATGAGAATAACGGGAATAGCAGGAGCTGCCAAGAGCAGCACCTGCACTGTGAGTGGGAAATGGGGGGGAAATGGGAATTTTGGGAAAAAACGGGGAAAAAAATGGGGAAAATAATGGGAAAAATGAGAATAATGGGAATGGCCAAGAGCAGCACCTGGACCGTGAGTGGGGAAAATGGGAAAAATGGGGAAAATGGGAAAAAAGTCTGGAAAATATGAGGAAAAAAGGGAAAATTTGGAATAAAAATGAAGGAAATAATGGGAAAAATGGGGAAAAAATGGGAAAGTGGGGAAAAAATGGGAAAAATGAGAGTAAAAATGGGAAAAAACTTGGGAATAATGGGGGAAAAATGGGAATAAAACTGGGATAAATGAAGGAAATGGAAATAACGGGGGAAAATGAGAATAAAATGGGAAAAAATGGGGAGGAAAAGGGAAAATTGGGGGAAAAATTGTGGGGGAAATGATGGAAATTGGGGGGGAAAGGGATTTTTGGTGGGATTTTTGTTTTGGGGTGGATTGTTATTGGGATTTTCTGGATTTGGGTTTATTTTTATGGGGTTTTAAGGGATTTTTATGGTGTTTTTCTTGTTGTTTTAGCGGGGTTTTTTTGTTCCTGGGTTTTTATGGGATTTTTTTTTGGTTTGGGGGTTATTTTTATGGGGGTTTTTGGGGGTTTGATGGGATTTTTTTGTTCCTGGGGGGGGGTTTTTTGGGGGGCTTTGGGTTCGGGGGGGCTCCCCGACCCCTCCCAGTGACTCCCAGTCCCCCCCAGTCCCGAACAAGCTGAACTGGGGGAGTTTTATGGGATTTATATCTGTTTAAAGGGGTTCCTATGGGGTTTTAATGGGGATTTTTCTTTTTTGGGGTTATTTTTATGGAGGTTTTTTGGGGTTTTTTGATTCCCCGACCTCTCCCAGTGACTCCCAGTCCCCCCCAGTGCTCCCCAGTCCTGAACAAGCTGAACTGGGGGGGGGGTTCTGTGGGATTTATTTGGTTTGTTTTTTGGGGTTTTTGGGTTCGGGGGGGCTCCCCGACCCCTCCCAGTGACTCCCAGTGCCCCCCAGTACTCCCCGGTGCTGAACAAGCTGAACTGGGGGGGGGGTTCTGTGGGATTTATTTGGTTTTGGGGTGGTTTCTATGCAGTTTTGACCATTCTTTTTTAATTTCTATGGGGTTTTTTGGGGGGTTTTTGGGTTCCCCAACCCCTCCCAGTAACTCCCGGTCCCCCCCAGTCCCCCCCAGTGCTGAACAAGCTGAACTCGGGGGGTTTTATGGGGTTTGTGTCTGTTTAAAGGGGTTTGTATTGGGTTCTTACGGAGTTCTTAGGGTTTTGGCATGACTTCTATGGGGTTTTTTATTTCTGGGGTTATTTTTGGGGTTATTTTTGGGGGGGTTTTTGGGTTCGGGGGGGCTCTCCCAGTGACTCCCGGTGCCCCCCAGTGCTCCCCAGTGCTGAACAAGCTGAACTGGGGGGGTTTTATGGGGTTTGTGTCTGTTTAAAGGGGTTCCTATGGGGTTCCTGTGGAGTTTTTATGGTTTTGGGATGACTTCTATGGGGATTTTTCATTTTTGGGGTTATTTTTGGGGGGGTTTTTGGGTTCGGGGGGGCTCTCCCAGTGACTCCCAGTCCCCCCCAGTGCTGAACAAGCTGAACTGGGGGGGTTTTATGGGGTTTGTGTCTGTTTAATGGGGTTCCTATGGGGTTCCTGTGGGGTTTTATTGGGGTTTTTTATTTCTGGGGTTATTTTTGGGGGGGTTTTTTGGGGTTTTTGGGTTCGGGGGGGCTCCCCGACCCCTCCCAGTGACTCCCAGTGCCCCCCAGTACTCCCCGGTGCTGAACAAGCTGTTCTGCCGCCTGGCCAAGCCGTGCCCGGTGCAGGTGCGGGTGGGGGTCCCGCCGCCCCCCGGCGCTCTGCTCCGCGCTCTCGCCGTCTACAAGAAATCCGAGCACGTGGCCGAGGTGGTCCGGAGGTGCCCCCACCACGAGCGGGCCGGGGGCGGCGGCGACGGTGAGAGACCCCCGAAATGGGGAAACCCCCCTGAACCCCAAAAACCCCTGAACCCCAAAAACCCCAAAAAACCCCAAATCCCTATATAAATCCTAAATCAAAACCCCAAAATCCCAAATAAAAACCCCAAAATCTCCTCGCAGACCCAGCGTGGCCGTGCCCTATGAGACCCCCGGGGTGACCCCAAAACCTTTCCTGAACCCCAAAAACCCCTGAACCCCAAAAACCCCAAAATCCCACTGAAATCCTAAAAAAAACCAAAAATCCCAAATAACTGCCCCAAAATCCCAGATCAGAACCCCAAAATCCCCTCACCCAACATGGCCGTCCCCTCCGAGCCCCCCAAGGTGACCCCAAAACCTTCCTGAGACCCCAAAATCCCACAGAAATAACCCTAAAAATATCCCAAAACCACCCAAGCCAAATCCCAGAGTCGCCCCCTAAAAAACCCTAAACCAACCTAAAATAAACCCCAGAATCACCCCAAAAACACCCAACAAAAACCCCAAAAAAGATTCCCAAAACTACCCCAAAGCATAGCCCAGAATCACCCCAAGAAAACCCCAAAAAATACCCAAAAATACCCCAAACCAAAGCTCAGAATCACCCCAAAAATACCCAAAAAAACCCAAATAATTTCCCAAAAAAACCCCCAAAAATGCCCCAAAAGCACCCCAAACCAAAGCCCGTAACACCACAAAAAAAAACCCCAGAACACCCCAATTTTTTGGGATTTTTTGGGATATTTTTGGGGTGGTTTTTAGGGTACTTTGGTGGTATTTTTAGGGGTTTTTTGGGGTATTTTTAGGGTTGTTTTGGGGTATTTTTAGGGGGTTTTTGGGGTATTTTTAGGGGTTTTTTGGGGTATTTTTAGGGTTTTTTGGGTCATTTTTGGGGGTTTTTTTGGGGTATTTTTAGGGGAAAAATCCCCCCCCACCCCAAAAAAAACCCACCAAAAATCCTCCCCAAAAAAATCCAAAATTCTCCAAAAAAAAACCCTCAAAAGTTCTTCAAAAATAAACTAAAAATCCCCAAAAAAAACCCCAAAATTCCCCTCAAAAACCCCAAAACTCGAGAGCCTTCACCCTAAAAATTTGGGAGCTCTAAACCCCAAAAAATGTTCTTTTTTTCCCTCAAAAATCTCATTTTTTCTGCTCTAAAATCTGCATTTTTTGGGTCTAAAAATACGGGATCCCCCCCCCCAAAATATGAGGTTTGTCACTCTGAAATTTGGGGTTTTCATCCTAAAAATCCGAACCCCAAAATAACGAGGTTTGTGTCCAGAAATTCAGATTTTTTTGTTCTAAAATTGGATTTTTTGGCCTTGAAAATAGGAGGTTTTTTTGAAATATTTTCAGGAGTTTCTGGATGGATTTTGGGGTGTTTCTGGATGGATTTTGGGGTGCCCAGGGTGATTTTGGGGTGCCCAGGGTGATTTTGGGGTGTGTTCCAGGGGGCAGATCCTGGCCCGGCGCTGTTTCAAGGTTCGGGTCTGCGCCCGAATTTGGGATTTTTGGGGTTCCTGGGTGGGGTTTTTGGGGTGCCCCTGGTCCTGGGGATATCCCTGAGCAGATGTTGGGGTGCCCAGGATGATTTTGGGGTGCCCAGGGTGATTTTGGGGTGCCCAGGATGATTTTGGGGTTCCCAGGATGATTTTTGGGGTGCCCAGGGTGATTTTGGGGTGCCCAGGATGATTTTGGGGTTCCCAGGATGATTTTTGGGGTGCCCAGGATGATTTTGGGGTTCCCAGGATGATTTTGGGGTGCCCAAGGGTGATTTTGGGGTGTGTTCCAGGGGGCAGATCCTGGGCCGGCGCTGTTTCGAGGTTCGGGTCTGCGCCTGCCCCGGCCGGGACCGGCGGCACGAGGAGGAGACCCAGCGCAAAAGGGGCGGGGCCGGGGGCGGGGCCAAGCGAGGTGAGGGCGTGGTTTTCTCTGTGGGCGTGGCCTGCACCAGGATGGGGCGGAGCCAAGGGAAATTATGGCAGGATTGGCTGGGGTGGGGCTTTGGATTTTTTGGCCTTGAAAATAGGAGGTTTTTTTGAAATATTTTCAGGAGTTTCTGGATGGATTTTGGGGTGTCCTTGGATGGATTTTTGGGGTTCCCAGGATGATTTTGGGGTGCCCAGGGTGATTTTGGGGTGCCCAGGGTGATTTTGGGGTGCCCAGGGTGATTTTGGGGTGCCCAGGGTGATTTTGGGGTGTGTTCCAGGGTTCAGACCCTGGCCCGGCGCTGTTTCGAGGTTTGGGTCTGCCCCCCAATTTGGGATTTTTGGGGTTCCTGGGTGGGGTTTTTGGGGTGCCCCTGGTCCTGGGGTGTCCCTGGATGGATTTTGGGGTGCCCAGGGTGATTTTGGGGTGCCCAGGGTGATTTTGGGGTGTGTTCCAGGGGGCAGATCCTGGGCCGGCGCTGTTTCGAGGTTCGGGTCTGTGCCCCAATTTGGGGTTTTTGGGGTTCCTGGGTGGGGTTTTTGGGGTGCCCCTGGTCCTGGGGATATCCCTGGATGGATTTTGGGGTGCCCAGGGTGATTTTGGGGTGTGTTCCAGGGGGCAGATCCTGGGCCGGCGCTGTTTCGAGGTTCGGGTCTGCGCCTGCCCCGGCCGGGACCGGCGGCACGAGGAGGAGACCCAGCGCAAAAGGGGCGGGGCCGGGGGCGGGGCCAAGCGAGGTGAGGGCGTGGTTTTCTCTGTGGGCGTGGCCTGCACCAGGATGGGGCGGAGCCAAGGTTGAGGGATCCCTGAGGGGTTTCCTGACCCAAATTTTGGGGGGTTCCTGGGGGTTGTCCATCCCCCCTCGCCCCAATATTGTGGGGGGGGTCTCCAGTCCTTTCTGGGACCCCCTGACCCCATTTCTGGGGTGTTCCTGGGGGGGTCTCCATCCCCCCATAACCCCAATATTTTGGGGGTCTCTGAGGGGTCTCCATCCCCCACCATAATCCAAATTTTTGGGGAGGTCCCTGGGGGGTCTCCAGCCCTTTTTGGGACCCCCTGATCCCATTTCTGGGGTGTCCCTGGGGGGTCTTAATTTCCCCATAACCCAAATTTTTTGGGGTGTCCCTGGGGGGTTTCCATCCCCCTATAACCCCAATATTTTGGGGGTCTCTGAGAGGTCTCCATCCCCCCATAACCCAAATTTTTTGGGGTGTCCCTGGGGGATCTCCAGCCCTTTTGGGACCCCCTGATCCCATTTTTGGGGGGTATCAATTTCCCCATAAGCCAAATTTTTGGGGGTGTCCCTGGGGGGTTTCCATCCCCCCATAACCCAAATATTTTGGGGTGTCCCTGGGGGGGTCTCCAGCCCTTTTGGGGACCCCCTGACCCCGATTTTGGGGGCTGCAGGTGCGGGGCCGGCAGCGCTACGAGATGTTCCGCATGGTCAACGAGGCCCTGGAGCACACCTACGGGGGGGGCACGGCCCCCCGAAAGTGAGAGCCGGGATTTGGGGGGGCTGGGATGAAATTAACCCAAAAATCAACAAAATATCAACAAATGACCCCAAAATAATAAAAAACCCTCAAAATTGACCAAAAAATCCTCAAATAAACCCAAAAAATCAACACATAAATTAAAAAAAACCCACAACCCACAAAAATTCACAAAAAACTTCACAAAAAACACCAAACGCTCCCAAAATAGCGAAAACTCACCCCAAACCACCAAAAAACTCAAAAACCACCAAGAAAACGCCAAAAAAAATCACCAAAAATCACCAAAATCCGGAAATTTTCACCGAAATCCGGAGATCCGGCGCTTTTGTCGGCCATCCTAGGGCTCATTTGCATATTGGCGGCCATCTTGGGGCTCATTTGCATATTGGCAGCCATCTTGGCCTCCACCCTGCCCCGTCTGCCGCCATCTTGTTCCTGACTCACCCACGCAGCGGCCATCTTGGTGCGCTGGCGGCCATCTTGTTTGCCATCCCCACCGCCGCTGGCGGCCATATTGGTGTGCTGGCAGCCATCTTGGTGTGCTGGCGGCCATCTTGAACCTGATCAAGCAGCACTGTGGCCATCTTGCTCCCCACTACCCAACCAATGGTGGCCATCTTGGTGTGCCGGCGGCCATCTTGTTTCCATCCTTACCATTGCTGGCAGCCATCTTGATCCCAAATCCCCCTCAGCACCATCCCTGCTGTGACGGCCATCTTGGATCTTATCCCCTCACCCATGGTGGCCATCTTGGCAGGCAGCCATTTTGGTCCTTATCCTCTCATGCACAGCAGCCATTTTGTCAGGCAGCCATCTTGGTCCTTATCCCCTCATGCACAGCGGCCATCTTGGTCTTTATCCACGCACCCATGGCGGCCATCTTGGTCCTTATCCCCATACCCACAGCGGCCATCTTGGCAGACGGCCATCTTGCCCTCCCCAAAATCAACAATCACCCTCCAAACCCCCCAAACTCCCCCCAAACTCCCCCAAAACTCCCCCAGACCCAACCCCGAACCTCCCCAACCCCAAATTCCGAGCACAAACCACGAACATTTGGTCCACGAGGGAGGCGGGAGGGGACGAGCCAGGGCCCTACTGCACCGTTTAATAGATTTATCATATAAAAAATATCTATGTACATTTATTATTCTCAGATTAGGAGCATCCCGACGGGGGCGGGGCGGGCGATTAGACCCGAGCGGGGGGCGGCGTCGGCGGGGGAGGTCCCCCCAAAACCCCTTGGAGGGACCCCAAACCTCCAGAAATCACCCCAAACCTCCTTTGGGGAGACCCCAAACCTCCAGGAAATTCCCTCAAAACCCCTTTTGGGGGACCCCAGGTACCCCCGAGCCCCCTCCCAGCAGGATTTCAGGGTCTCCCCCACCCCCCAGAGGTGTTCCAAATTTTGGGGTCTCCCCATTCCTTCCTGAGGGGACCCCCAAACCTCCAAGAAAAATCCCAAATTCCCCATTAAAAAAAAAACCAAAAAATCCCTTTTGGGGGACCCCAGGTGCCCCCGAGCCCCCTCCCAGCGGGATTTCGGGGTGTCCCCCACCCCCCAGAGGGGTGCCGGGTTTTGGGGTCCCCGGGGGGGTTTTGGGGTGCTCACGTGGACGCGTTTCCCGTAGTAGGGGAAGTACATGAGGTCGATGGTGCCGTTGGGGGGGAAGAGCTGCATGGGGCCCAGCAGGGCCGCGTCCTCCTCGCGCTGGGGGGGGACACGGGGGGGTCCCCAAATGTCCCCTGAGGGGGGGGACACCCCGTCCGACCCCCCCCCAAAATCCCCCACTCCGATATCCCCCCCAAAACCCCGTGAAACGGCCCCAAAAGAGCCACAGGACCCCAAAAAATGATCCAAAAAACTTTCCTGACCGCCCCCCCCCCCAACAAAAAACCAGTCCGTCCCAGTGCCCTTACGGTGGTGGCCGAGTGTCCCTGGGCCCCGCGGGCAGCGAGAGAGAGACAGTGAGAGGGACATGGGGACGTTGGGGACATTGGGGACACTGGGGACATTGGGGACATTGAGGATGTTGGGGGGACATTGGGGACATTTGGGGGTCACAAAAGCTCTGGAGACACCCGGCAGGATTTGGGGCAAAATCAGCAGATTTTGGGGGTTCCTAGAAGGATTTTTGGGGTGAAACTCTGGGATTTTGGGATTCCTAGAGGGATTTTGGGGTGAAATCAGCAAATTTTGGTGTTCCAGGAGGGATTTTGGGGTGAAACGACGCAATTTTTGGAGTTCTAAAGGGATTTTGGGAAGAAAACAGCAGATGTTGGGATTCCTAAAGGAGTTTTGGGATCAAATAAGTCATTTTTGGGATTCCTAGAAGGATTTTGGGGTGAATCTCTGGGATTTTGGGATTCCTAAAGGGATTTTGGGGTGAATTAAGTGGATTTTGGGATTCCTAGAAGGATTTTGGAGAGGAAAGCAGCAGATTTGGGGATTTCTAGAGGGATTTTGGGGTGAATTAAGTGAATTTTGGGGTTCCTAGAGGGATTTTGGGGTGAATCTCCCCAGTTTTGGGAATTCTAAAGGGATTTTGGGGTGAAACGAGCAGATTTTGGGACCTGCCCCCCCTTACCGGGTCACCCTTGGTCCGGGGCCGCTGGGCAGAGACAAGAGACGGTGAGGGGACAATGGGGACACTGGGGACAATGGGGACAATGGGGACACTGGGGACAATGAGGGGACATTGGGGACAATGGGGACAATGGGGACACTGGGGACAATGAGGGGACAATGGGGACATTGGGGACATTGGGGACAATGGGGACATTGGGGACAATGGGGACGGTGAGGGGACAGCGGGGACAGCCAGGGGACAGCGGGGACATTGGGGACAGTGGGGACATTACAGACATTGGGGACAGCCAGGGGACAGTGGGGACAGCCAGGGGACAGCGGGGACAGCAGGGACATTGGGGACAGCCAGGAGACATTGGACAGTCAGGGGACACTGGGGACACTGGAGACATTGAGAGTAGTGGGGACATTGGAGACAGCAGGGGACACTGGGGACATTGGGGGCAGTGGGGACATCAGGGAGACACAGGGAAATCGGGGACATTGGGGACAATGGGGACAATGGGGACACTGGGGACAATGAGGGGACAATGGGGACATTGAGGACACTGGGGACAATGGGGACATTGGGGACAATGGGGACATTGGGGACACTGGGGACAATGGGGACTTTGGGGACAATGGGGACTTTGGGGACATTGGGGACATTGAGGGGACAATGGGGACATTGGGGACAATGGGGACATTTGGGACATTGGGGACATTGGGGACTTTGGGGACATTGGGGACATTGGGGACACTGGGGACATTGGGGACATTGGGGACATTGAGGGGACAATGGGGACATTGGGGACATTGAGAGCATTGGAGACTCTCAGGGGACATTGGGGACAGCAGGGACATCGGGGCGATTGGGGACACTAAGGTGACAATGGTGGCATTGGGGACACTGAGGTGATAATGGTGGCATTGGGGACATTGACGGCATTGGGGACACAATGGTGACAATGGGGACATTGAGGAGATTGGGGACACCGAGGTGACAATGGTGGCATTGGGGACACTGAGGGCATTGGGGACACCGAGGTGACAATGGTGGCATTGGGGACACTGAGGGCATTGGGGACACTGAGGTGACAACGGTGGCATTGGGGACACTGACGGCACTGGGGACACTGAGGTGATTGGGGTGAATCTCTGGGATTTTGGGATTCCTAGAAGGATTTTGGGGTGAATCTCTGGGATTTTGGGATTCCTAAAGGGATTTTGGGGTGAATTAAGTGGATTTTGGGATTCCTAGAAGGATTTTGGAGTGAATTATGTGAATTTTGGGGGTCCTAGAGGAATTTTGGAGTGAAACTCTGAGATTTTGGGATTCCTAGGAGGATTTTGGATTGAATCTCCCCAGTTTTGGGAATTCTAAAGAGATTTTGGGAGGAAAGCAGCAGATTTTGGGATTCCTGAAGGAATTTTGGGGTGAATCTCTGGGATTTTGGGGTTCCTAGAGGGATTTTGGGGTGAATCTCCCCAGTTTTGGGAATTCTAAAGGGATTTTGGGGTGAAACGAGCAGATTTTGGGACCTGCCCCCCCTTACCGGGTCACCCTTGGTCCGGGGCCGCTGGGCAGAGACAAGAGACGGTGAGGGGACAATGGGGACACTGGGGACACTGGGGACATTGGGGACATTGAGGGGACAATGGGGACATTTGGGACATTGGGGACAATGGGGACACTGGGGACATTGGGGACATTGGGGACATTGAGGGGACAATGGGGACACTGGGGACATTGGGGACAATGGGGACATTGGGGACTTTGGGGACAATGGGGACATTGGGGACACTGGGGACAATGGGGACACTGGGGACAATGAGGGGACATTGGGGACAATGGGGACATTGGGGACATTGGGGACATTGGGGACAATGGGGACATTTGGGACAATGGGGACAATGGGGACATTTTTGGGACATTTTTGGGGAGACAGCAAGGGGACATTGGGGACACTGTGGGGACACCCTGAAGTGACACTGAGGGGACATTGGGGACAATGGAGGTGCCATCAGGAGACATTTGGGGACACCTGAGGTGACACAAGAGGGACACCGAAGGTGACACTTGGGGACACTGGAGGTGACACCTGGGGACACCTGGGGACAATCCAGGTGACACCTGGGGACACCGGGGGGGTTGGGGACACCGGGAGGGGACAGTGACGTCACCTTGGCGGCGCAGACGATGTTGATGCTCTTGTTCTTGCCCGGGAAGAAGTTGATGACCTGCGGGACCAGTGCGGACCAGTATGAACCAGTATGAACCAGTATGAACCAGTATGGACCAGTATGGACCACTATGGACCATTATGGACCAGTATGGTCCAGTATGAACCGGTATAAACCAGTAAAGACCAGTACACCATCCCAGTCCCTCCCAGTCCCATTAACCCCAACGACACAACCCAACACCCGCCCCCAGCCCCTCTCCCAGTGCTCCCAGTTCCCCCAGTCTGTCCCAGTCAATCCCAGTCCAGACACCACCCCTGTCTCTCCCAGTCCTTCCCAGTCCAACACAACTGACATCCAGTCACCACCAGACACCATCCCAGTCCATCCCAGTCCCTCCCAGTCCCATTAACCCCGACAACACAACCCAACATCCGCCCCCAGCCCCACTCCCAGTCCCTCCCAGTCCTTCCCAGTCCCTCCCAGTCCCATTAACTCCAACAACACAACCCCACGCCCACCCCAGTCCCTCTGCCAGTCCATCCCAGTGCCTCCCAGTCCTTCCCAGTCCCATTAAACACAATTACACGGCCCATTACCCACCCCCAGTCCCACCTAGTCCCTCCCAGTCCCATTAAACACAACCACAAGACCCAACATCCGCCCCCAGCCCCTCTCCCAGTCCCACCCAGTCCCTCCCAGTGCTCCCAGTCCCTCCCAGTCCTTCCCAGCCCCTCTCCCAGTCCCTCCCAGTCCCTCCCAGTGCTCCCAGTTGGCGCGGCTCACCCGGTTGACCTTGACGAGCACGCAGGGCCGGCCGCTGCCGTAGCCGTAGTCGCCGTGGGGGCCGAGGCCGGCGCAGGGCCCGAGGCGCGAGCGCTCGAAGCGGCACGCGCGCTTGGGGTAGTTGGGCACCGCGTCGTCGGGCTGCTCGTTGTAGCGCCCGGCCGCGCACGCCGCGTTGCGGGCGGCCTGCACGCTGTCGTTGTACGCTGGGGGGTGGGACAGGGTCACTGGGACGGACTGGGATGGACTGGGATGGACTGGGACGGACTGGGATGGACTGAGAGCAACTGGGGCCATCCCAGTATGGGTTACAGCCATCCCAGTATGGGTTAGGGTCATCCCAGTATGGGTTTGTTCCATCCCAGTATAAATAAGATC
This sequence comes from Montifringilla adamsi, assembly GCA_017590115.1. Taxonomy (NCBI): domain Eukaryota; kingdom Metazoa; phylum Chordata; class Aves; order Passeriformes; family Passeridae; genus Montifringilla; species Montifringilla adamsi. Next base: position 25,115 of record JAGGNK010007293.1, read on the forward strand.
ATCCCAGTATAGGGCTGGGCCATCCCAGTCCCCCCCAGTCCCTCCCAGTCCCCCCCAGTCCCCCCCAGTCCCCCCCAGGGCTCCCAGTACTCACGCTCCAGGAACTGGTGCAGGGCTCTCACGTACTGGTGCCAGGTCTCGCTCTGGCTCACGTTGAAGGTGACATCGAGACCCTCGGAGCAGGGACGGATCATCAGCCCTGGGGACACGGGGACAGCGGGGACGTTGGGGACATTGGGGACACGGGGACAGCGGGGACATTGGGGACATTGGGGACATCGGGGACACGGGGACAGGGGGGACATCCCAGTATGGGTGAGGGGACATCAGGGACATTGGGGGGATTGGGGACAATGAGGGGACATCCGGAACATTGAGGACATTGGGGACGTTGGGGACATTGGGGACACTGTGGGATTGGGGACAGTGGGGATATTGGGGACATTTGGGGACATTGGGGGCATCAGGGACATTGAGGGGACATTGGGGACATTGGAGGATTGGGGACATCAGGGACATTGAGGGGACATCAGGGATATTGGGGATGTTGGGGACATTTGGGGACATTTGGGGACATTGGGGACATCAGGGACGTTGGGGACATTGTGGGGAGGTGACACAGGGACGTCACACAGGGTGACAGGGCGAGGGTGACACAAAGGTCACCAGGGGGTCACAGGAGCCAGCAGCCGGTCCTGGTACTTGGGCACGTGGGGGTCGACGCTCTGCAGCATCACCCACATGGTGAGGGCGAAGAGCCCGGCCAGGAACCCGTAAAACACCAGGTAGAAGAGCAGGATCAGCCCTGGGGGGCGATTTGGGGGGTCAGAGACCCCAAAACATGAATTCCCCAGGAGGAAAAACCCCCCCGGGAGCAGAAACCCCAAAAAATTTCATTAAAAATGGGTGAAAAATCGCTAAAATTTGGGATAAATCCCAAAATTAATCAAGTTGGAGCAGGAGGATGAGCCCTGGGGAGGAATTTGGGGGGTCAGGGACCCCAAAAAAATGAATTCCCCAGGAGGAAAACCCCCCCGGGGAGCAGAAACCCCAAAAAATTCCATTAAAAATGGGGAAAAAAACCCAAAAATCCCAACCAAAATGGGGGGAAATCCCCAAATTTGGTGTAGATTCCAAAGTAAAACACCAGCTAGAAGAGCAGGATCAGCTCTGCGGGGCGATTTGGGGGGTCAGGAACCCCAAAAATGAATTCCCCATGAGGAAAAACCCCCGGGGGCAGAAACCCCAAAAATCCCAACCAAAATGGATGGGGAAATCCCCAAAATTACACCATAAAAGGGTAAAAAAATCCCTAAAATTTGGGATAAATCCCAAAATTAATCAGGTTGGAGCAGCAGGATCAGCCCTGGGTAGCAATTTAGGGGGTCAGGGACCCCAGAAAATCAATTCCCCATGAGGAAAAACCCTCCTGGGGGCAGAAACCCCAAAAATTCCATTAAAAATTGGGGGAAACCCCCGAAATCCCAAATGAAATGGGGGAAAACCCCAAGAATCCCACCCAAAATGGGGCAAAAAAAATCACCAAAATTACACCATGAAAGGGTGAAAAATCCCTAAAATTTGGGATAAATCCCAATAAAATCACTTTGGAAGAGCAGGATCAACACTGAGGAGGCGAATTTGGGGTTTGGGACCCCAAAAACTACCCCAAACCCTTCCAAAAAATGCCCAAACGGCATCAAATCCCCCCCAAAAGCTGCCCTGGAACCCCAAAATTGCGCCAAAAATTCCCTTAACTCTTCAAATGTTGCCCCAAATCTTTCAAAAGCCCCATAAATTTACCCCGCTGGCACCAAATACCCCCAAAAATGCCCTGAAAACCCCAAATTCTCATTAATTTACCCCATAAACGTCAAATAACCCCAACAACTGCCCCAATCCCATTAATAAAAAAACCAAAAATCTGCCCTCAAACCCCTCAAATATTCATTAATTCATCCCAAAAATGTCAAATATTCCCAAAAACTGCCCCAAATACCCCAAAAAAATGTCCTGGACACCCCAAATTTTCATGAATTTACCCCATCGACATTAAATACCCCAAAATTTGCCCCAATCCCATTTAAAATCCCCAAAAAACTGCTCTGAACACCTCAAATTCTCATTAATTCACCCCATAAATGTCAAATATCCCCAAAACTGCCCCAAATACCCCAAAAATGCCCTGGACACCCCAAATTCGCATTAATTTACCCCATAAACGTCAAATTACCCCAAAAACTGCCCCACATACCCCCCTAAAATTGCCCCAATCCCATAAAAAAAACCCCAAAAACCTGCCCCAAACCCCTCAAATTCTCATCAATTCACCCCAGAAATGTCAAATAACCCCAAAATCGCCCCGAACACCCCAAAACTGCCCCAATCCCACCAAAAAAAACCCCAAAAACCTGCCCCGAACCCCCCAAATCCCCACTCCCCCCACCTCGCCCGGTGTCGCCGCCGCTCCCGCCGGGACTCGAACCCGCGACTCCGCGCGCCCGCCGCCGCGCCCGCCCTTTATGGGCTCGGGGGCCCCGCCCCGGACACGCCCACCAGGGTTTGTGGTTTTTTTGACCACGCCCCCTCTGCTAAAGAAGATCCGTGCCCGCCCCTTCTGCCGGCCGTGGTTTATAGAGGGGTGTGGCCACGCCCATTATGCAAATTAGGAGAGTTTAAGCTCAATTTTACGTGATCATTATGATAATGAGGACTGTTAAAGCTCAATTTGCAATGGTCATTATGCTAATGAGGAGGGTTAAAGCTCAATTTGACATGCACCTTATGCTAATGAGGAGGGTTAAAGCTCAATTTGGGAGTGTTAAAGCTCTGTTTGCCACGCCCCTTATGCTAATGAGGAGGGTTAAAGCTCAATTTGCAATGCCCATTATGCTAATGAGCCTTGTTAAAGCTTAACTTAACATGCCACTTATGCTAATAAGAAGGGTTAAAGCTCAGCGTGTCACGCCCTTTATGGTAATGAGGAGTATTGAACATGGCAAGCCACACCCCTTATGCTAATAACATTCATAAAACCTCAGAATGCCCCTCCCCTTATGCTAATAAGGACAGGGTTTCATTAATTATGCCACTCCCCTTATTCTAATAATTAATTATGGAGCCCATAAGCCCTACCTTTTATGCAAATAACATTTTAAATTTCCATTTATGCCACCCCTTATGTTAATAACTCATTATAATATCCTGATACCCCCCCCCTTATGCTAATATCCCATCTTGAAGTTGCCTGGCCCCTCCCCTTATGCTAATAGAACCTACCAAAACCCAAAGCCACGCCCCTTATGCTAATTAATTGCTCTTTAGTCGTGTCTCTTATGCTAATGGTACTTTATAATCCCCAAACCCCGCCCCTTATGCTAATAACCATCCCCAGCTCCCACAAGCCACACCCTTTATGCTAATCCGGGGTTTTAAGACTCCCTAGACTGCCCCAGGCCCCGCCCCCAACTCTTTGCTCCTCCCCTTTGTCCATATAAGGGGGAATGGTGCTGTATGCTAATGAGGGGGCGTGGCCTCGGCCGCGTTCCCACCGTCCCCATTGAGAGATTTGGGGCCCGGGGGGGGGGGGGG
>JAGGNK010007293.1:30640-43766 GCA_017590115.1 Montifringilla adamsi
ACCAGCGCCGCCCAGTCCCACCGGTGTGTCCCCCCACCCCGTCCCCAGGTGTCCCGCGACCCCCCCCAGCCATGGACATCGGGGGTCTGGAGACCGTGGTGGCCAACTCGGCCTACGTGTCGGCGCGCGGCGGCCCCGGCGGCGGCAAGGAGCGGCGCTCCAAGGCGCGGCTCCGCCTGCCCCACATCTCCCAGTGCGAGGCCCTGCGCGCCCAGCTGGGCGGCACCGCCGGCACCCAGAACGGGGGTCCCGGAGCCCCCAACGGCGCCCCGCCAGGCCACACCCAAGATGGCGGCCAGGAGACGTCGTTCCGGTGGCAGTGCGTGGAGCAGCCCATCGGGAAGCTGCTGTTCCGGAGGTTTCTGGAAGGTTCCGCCCAGTTCGCGGCGGCCGGGGCGTTGTGGGCAGAGATCGAGGCCTTCGAGCAGTGCGAGGACGCCGAGAGGGAGGCGGCGGCCAAGAGGCTGCGGAGCCGGTTCTTCACGCCGGGAGGGTCCGAGCACTGCGGCTTCCTCAGCGCCGCCGCCACCGCGCCGCCCGCAGGTGAGGGGGGCGGGGAGCGGTGACAATATGGCGGCCGGGAAATTAACATGGCTGACAAGGCTTCATTATGGCGGCTGTGAGATTAACATGGCTGACACGGCTCCAATATGGTGGCCGTAAAATTAACATGGCTGACAAGGCTCCAATATGGCGTCTGTGACATTGACATGGCTGACAAGGCTCCAATATGGCAGCTGTGAGATTAACATGGCTGACAAGATTCCAATATGGCAGCTGTGAGATTAACATGGTTGACAAGGTTCCAATATGGCAGCTGTGAGATTAACATGGCTGACAAGGCTCCAATATGGCAGCTGTGAGATTAACATGGCTGACAAGATTCCAATATGGCAGCTGTGAGATTAACATGGTTGACAAGGTTCCAATATGGCAGCTGTGAGATTAACATGGTTGACAAGGCTCCAATATGGCGTCTGTGACATTGACATGGCTGACAAGGCTCCAATATGGTGGCCGTGAAATTAACATGGCCAACATGGCTCCACTATGGCAGACACAGTGCCAATATGGTGGACATGACGTCAACATGGCTGCCACAAAGATGGTATTGGCTGCCATGACAACCTCACCAGTGGCCGTGACACCCCAGTGGCGGCCATGACGGTATTGGCAGCCATGACACCCCAGTGGTGGCCATGACACCCCAACCATGTCCATGACAATCTTGGCAGCTATGACACCCCAACAGCAGCCATGACAACCCAACAGTGGCCATGACACCCCGACCATGTCCGTGATGACTTCGGCAGCCATGACACCCCAATGGCAGCCATGATGGTATTGGCAGCCATGACACCCCAACGGCAGCCATGACACCCCAACCATGTCCATGATGACTTTGGCAGCCATGACACCCCAACAGCAGCCATGACACCCCAACGGCGGCCATGACACCCCAACCATGTCCGTGATGATTTCAGCAGCCATGACACCCCAATGTTGGCCATGATGGTATTGGCATCCATGACACCCTAATGGCAGCCATGACACCCCAACAGCAGCCATGACACCCCAACGGCGGCCATGACACCCCAACCATGTCCGTGATGATTTCAGCAGCCATGACACCCCAATGTTGGCCATGATGGTATTGGCATCCATGACACCCTAATGGCAGCCATGACACCCCAACAGCAGCCATGACACCCCAACGGCGGCCATGACACCCCAACCATGTCCGTGATGATTTCAGCAGCCATGACACCCCAATGTTGGCCATGATGGTATTGGCATCCATGACACCCTAATGGCAGCCATGACACCCCAACAGCAGCCATGACACCCCAACGGCGGCCATGACACCCCAACCATGTCCGTGATGATTTCAGCAGCCATGACACCCCAATGTTGGCCATGATGGTATTGGCATCCATGACACCCTAATGGCAGCCATGACACCCCAACAGCAGCCATGACACCCCAACGGCGGCCATGACACCCCAACCATGTCCGTGATGATTTCAGCAGCCATGACACCCCAATGTTGGCCATGATGGTATTGGCATCCATGACACCCTAATGGCAGCCATGACACCCCAACAGCAGCCATGACACCCCAACGGCGGCCATGACACCCCAACCATGTCCGTGATGATTTCAGCAGCCATGACACCCCAATGTTGGCCATGATGGTATTGGCATCCATGACACCCTAATGGCAGCCATGACACCCCAACAGCAGCCATGACACCCCAACGGCGGCCATGACACCCCAACCATGTCCGTGATGATTTCAGCAGCCATGACACCCCAATGTTGGCCATGATGGTATTGGCATCCATGACACCCTAATGGCAGCCATGACACCCCAACAGCAGCCATGACACCCCAACGGCGGCCATGACACCCCAACCATGTCCGTGATGATTTCAGCAGCCATGACACCCCAATGTTGGCCATGATGGTATTGGCATCCATGACACCCTAATGGCAGCCATGACACCCCAACAGCAGCCATGACACCCCAACGGCGGCCATGACACCCCAACCATGTCCGTGATGATTTCAGCAGCCATGACACCCCAATGTTGGCCATGATGGTATTGGCATCCATGACACCCTAATGGCAGCCATGACACCCCAACAGCAGCCATGACACCCCAACGGCGGCCATGACACCCCAACCATGTCCGTGATGATTTCAGCAGCCATGACACCCCAATGTTGGCCATGATGGTATTGGCATCCATGACACCCTAATGGCAGCCATGACACCCCAACAGCAGCCATGACACCCCAACGGCGGCCATGACACCCCAACCATGTCCGTGATGATTTCAGCAGCCATGACACCCCAATGTTGGCCATGATGGTATTGGCATCCATGACACCCTAATGGCAGCCATGACACCCCAACAGCAGCCATGACACCCCAACGGCGGCCATGACACCCCAACCATGTCCGTGATGATTTCAGCAGCCATGACACCCCAATGTTGGCCATGATGGTATTGGCATCCATGACACCCTAATGGCAGCCATGACACCCCAACAGCAGCCATGACACCCCAACGGCGGCCATGACACCCCAACCATGTCCGTGATGATTTCAGCAGCCATGACACCCCAATGTTGGCCATGATGGTATTGGCATCCATGACACCCTAATGGCAGCCATGACACCCCAACAGCAGCCATGACACCCCAACGGCGGCCATGACACCCCAACCATGTCCGTGATGATTTCAGCAGCCATGACACCCCAATGTTGGCCATGATGGTATTGGCATCCATGACACCCTAATGGCAGCCATGACACCCCAACAGCAGCCATGACACCCCAACGGCGGCCATGACACCCCAACCATGTCCGTGATGATTTCAGCAGCCATGACACCCCAATGTTGGCCATGATGGTATTGGCATCCATGACACCCTAATGGCAGCCATGACACCCCAACAGCAGCCATGACACCCCAACGGCGGCCATGACACCCCAACCATGTCCGTGATGATTTCAGCAGCCATGACACCCCAATGTTGGCCATGATGGTATTGGCATCCATGACACCCTAATGGCAGCCATGACACCCCAACAGCAGCCATGACACCCCAACGGCGGCCATGACACCCCAACCATGTCCGTGATGATTTCAGCAGCCATGACACCCCAATGTTGGCCATGATGGTATTGGCATCCATGACACCCTAATGGCAGCCATGACACCCCAACAGCAGCCATGACACCCCAACGGCGGCCATGACACCCCAACCATGTCCGTGATGATTTCAGCAGCCATGACACCCCAATGTTGGCCATGATGGTATTGGCATCCATGACACCCTAATGGCAGCCATGACACCCCAACAGCAGCCATGACACCCCAACGGCGGCCATGACACCCCAACCATGTCCGTGATGATTTCAGCAGCCATGACACCCCAATGTTGGCCATGATGGTATTGGCATCCATGACACCCTAATGGCAGCCATGACACCCCAACAGCAGCCATGACACCCCAACGGCGGCCATGACACCCCAACCATGTCCGTGATGATTTCAGCAGCCATGACACCCCAATGTTGGCCATGATGGTATTGGCATCCATGACACCCTAATGGCAGCCATGACACCCCAACAGCAGCCATGACACCCCAACGGCGGCCATGACACCCCAACCATGTCCGTGATGATTTCAGCAGCCATGACACCCCAATGTTGGCCATGATGGTATTGGCATCCATGACACCCTAATGGCAGCCATGACACCCCAACAGCAGCCATGACACCCCAACGGCGGCCATGACACCCCAACCATGTCCGTGATGATTTCAGCAGCCATGACACCCCAATGTTGGCCATGATGGTATTGGCATCCATGACACCCTAATGGCAGCCATGACACCCCAACAGCAGCCATGACACCCCAACGGCGGCCATGACACCCCAACCATGTCCGTGATGATTTCAGCAGCCATGACACCCCAATGTTGGCCATGATGGTATTGGCATCCATGACACCCTAATGGCAGCCATGACACCCCAACAGCAGCCATGACACCCCAACGGCGGCCATGACACCCCAACCATGTCCGTGATGATTTCAGCAGCCATGACACCCCAATGTTGGCCATGATGGTATTGGCATCCATGACACCCTAATGGCAGCCATATTAACATGGTTGACAAGGTTCCAATATGGCAGCTGTGAGATTAACATGGTTGACAAGGTTCCAATATGGCAGCTGTGAAATTAACATGGCTGACAAGGCTCCAATATGGCGTCTGTGACATTGACATGGCTGACAAGGCTCCAATATGGTGGCCGTGAAATTAACATGGCCAACATGGCTCCACTATGGCAGACACAGTGCCAATATGGTGGACATGACGTCAACATGGCTGCCACAAAGATGGTATTGGCTGCCATGACAACCTCACCAGTGGCCGTGACACCCCAGTGGTGGCCATGACGGTATTGGCAGCCATGACACCCCAGTGGTGGCCATGACACCCCAACCATGTCCATGACAATCTTGGCAGCTATGACACCCCAACAGCAGCCATGACAACCCAACAGTGGCCATGACACCCCGACCATGTCCGTGATGACTTCGGCAGCCATGACACCCCAATGGCAGCCATGATGGTATTGGCAGCCATGACACCCCAACGGCAGCCATGACACCCCAACCATGTCCATGATGACTTTGGCAGCCATGACACCCCAACAGCAGCCATGACACCCCAACGGCGGCCATGACACCCCAACCATGTCCGTGATGATTTCAGCAGCCATGACACCCCAATGTTGGCCATGATGGTATTGGCATCCATGACACCCTGATGGCAGCCATGACACCCCAACAGCAGCCATGCCACCCCAGCCATGTCCATGATGACCTCGGCGGCCATGACACCCCTAACCCTCCCCGCTGCCCCGCAGGCTCCACTCTCCCGTGCGACGCCTTCGTGCCGGCACGGCGGGAGCTGCTGGCACACCTGGAGGCCGCGGCCTGGGGGCCGTACCGGGGCTCGCCCGAGTTCAGCCGCTTCGTGCAGTTCAAGTGGCTCGAGAGCCAGGCCGTCAACGCCGACGCCTTCGTGGAGTTCCGCGTGCTGGGCAAGGGCGGCTTCGGCGAGGTCTGCGCCTGCCAGCGCCGCGCCACCGGCAAGATGTACGCCAACAAACGCCTCAACAAGAAGCGCCTCAAGAAGCGCAAGGGATACGAGGTGGGTGTCCCCAAGGGTGTCCCCAAGGGTGTCCCCAAGGGTGGCCCTTTGTCCCCTCTGTGCCCATGGCTGTTCCTCGGAGCGCTCAGATGTTCCTCTGTCCTCAAATTCACCCCTCGGTCCTCTCAGTGGTCCCTCTGACCCCACTCGGTCCCCTTGGATGTCCCTGTGTCCCCAAATCTGTCCCTCTGTTCCCAGATCTGCTCCTCTGTCCCCAAATCTGCTCCTCTGTCCCCAAATCTGTCCCTCTGTCCCCTCGGATGTCCCCTCAGTCCCTGTGTCTGTCCCTTGGCGTGTGCTACCTGCTTGTCCTTGGCAATTCCCTGTCCCTGTCCCTCTCCACACATTGTGTCCATGGTGGTGCCATCCCATGTCCCCAATGTGTCCCCAACGTGTCCCCAGGCGGCGCTGGTGGAGAAGCGGATCCTGGCGCGCGTCCACAGCCGCTTCATCGTGTCCCTGGCCTGCGCCTTCCAGACCAAGACCGACCTCTGCCTCGTCATGACCATCATGAACGGCGGCGACCTGCGGTACGCGGCTGCGGTGGCCTTGGGGACAGCGGGGCGGCCTCAGGGTGGCCTCAGGGTGGCTTTGGATTGGCCTTGGTGTGACCCCGGTGTGATCTTGGTGTGACCCTCGCGTGGCCTTGGAGTGGCCTTGGCACGGTCTGGCGTGGCCTTGGTGTGACCCTGGTGTGACCTTGATGTGGCCTTGAGGTGACCCTGACATGGCCTTGGCATGGCTTTGGTGTCACCTTGGTGTGACCCTGCTGTGACCTTGGCACAGTGCTGGCACCACACCTGTTGATCGTGTCCCCGCCGTGTCCCCACGTGTCCCCAGTGTCCCCAATGTCCCTGAAGTCCCCAATGTCCTCGATGTCCTCAATGTCCCCAATGTCCCCGATGTCCTCAATGTCCCCGATGTCCCCGATGTCCCCAGGTACCACATCTACAACGTGGACGAGGAGAACCCGGGCTTCGCGGAGCCGCGCGCGGTTTTCTACACGGCGCAGATCCTGCTGGGGCTGGAGCACCTGCACCAGCACCGCATCGTCTACCGCGACCTCAAACCCGAGAACGTCCTGCTCGACGACGCCGGTGGGGACACGGGGACACCGGGGGGACAGGGGGACACTGGGGGCATTGGGGACACTGGGGACATTGGGGACATTGGGGACATTGGGGATGTTGGGGACATTGGGGCATTTGGGGACAGTGGGGACATTGAGGGTATTGGGGGGATTGGGGGGATTGGGGATATTGGAGAATGTGGGAAATTGGGGGACACAGGGACATTGGTGGTCACTGTGGTCACTGGTGGTCACTGGTGGTCACCGGTGGTCAGTGATTGTCACTGTGGTCACTGTGGTCACTGTGGTCACTGGTGGTCACTGGTCACCGGTGGTCACTGTGGTCACTGGTGGTCACCGGTGGTCACTGTGGTCACTCTGGTCACTCTGGTCACCGGTGGTCACTGTGGTCACTGTGGTCACTCTGGTCACTGGTGGTCACTGTGGTCACTGTGGTCACCGATGCCCAGGCCACGTCCGTCTGTCCGACATGGGCTTGGCCGTGGAACTCAAGGATGGAGAGAGCAAAACCCGCGGCTACGCCGGGACCCCAGGTGGGGACGGGGACACTGGGGACACGGGGGACACGGGGGGACAGGGGACATGGGGGGAACCTTGGGTATAGTGAGGACATGGGAAGCCCCCCCAGATACCTGTGTCCTCTCTTGTCACCTGTGTCCCCTCTGGTCACCTGGGTCCCCCTGAGTCACCCATGTCCCCCCTCTGTCACCTCGGTTACCCCAATGTCACCTGGGTCCTCCTGCGTCACCTGACCCCAATCACCTGGGTACCCCCTGGAGATCCCACTGGGGTGTCCAATGTCCCCAACATCCCCAATGTCCCTGATGTCCCCAATGTCCCCTGTCCCCTCAATGTCCCCTGTCCCCTGTCCCCCCAACGTCCCTGTCCCCCAGGGTTCATGGCCCCCGAGCTGCTCAAGAACGAGGACTACGATTGGTCGGTCGATTACTTCACGCTGGGGGTGACCATCTACGAGATGCTGGAGGCCAAGGGCCCCTTCCGCCGGCGGGGGGAGAAGGTGACCCCCACCCCCAGCGCCCCCCAGCACCACCCAGTAACCCCCAGTACAGCCCAGTAACGGGGAGACCCCCAGGAACCCCAAGGAACATCTGGGGAGTTCCAAAAACCTCCCAAGGACCACCAGGAACTCCCCAAAATTCAGCTCAGGGCCCCCAGAAACCTCCCAGGACCCTCAGAAACCCCCAAGAACCTCCAAGAATCCCCCCAGGACCTTCAGAAACTCCAGGATTTCCAATAAAAGTACAAAGAATTCCTCAGGATCTTCAGAAACTTCCAAAAACCTCCAAGAAACCCCCCAGGACCCTCAGAAAATCCCCCAAAACCTCAAAGAAATCCCCCCAGTCCTTCAGAAACCCCCAAGAACCTCCAAGAATTCCCCCCAGGACGTTCAGAAACCCCCCACGAACCCCCCCGGACCCGCGCAGAACGCAAAGCCCCCCAGGACCTTCAGAACCCACCAAGGAACCCCCCAGGACCTTCGGAACCCCCCCAAAGAACCCCCCAGGACCTTTGGAACCCCCACCACGTTTTATTTCCCCTCAGGTGGAGAACAAGGAGGTGACGCGGCGCATCCTGAACGACCCCGTGACCTACTCGGAGAAGTTCAGCGCGGCGGCGCGCGAGGCCTGCGAGGGGCTCCTGGCCAAGGACCCCCAGGCCCGCCTGGGCTTCCGCGACAACGACTGCGCCCAGCTGAAGGCCCACCCCTTCTTCGGCAGCATCAACTGGGGGCGCCTCGAGGCCGGTAACGCCCGCGGTGGGGCGGGCGGGGGTCTCTAGGGGGGGCGAGGGGCGGGAAATGGGGTCTCCAGGGGGTGGTGGTCACAGAGGTGGGGCTCAGTGGGGCGTTGGTTGGTCAAGGGTTGAGGTCTCCATTGGGTTTTGGGGTCTCCAGTGGGTTTTGGGGTCTCCATTGGGTTTTGGGGTCTCCATTGAGTGTTGGGTGGTCAAGGGTTGGGTCTCCATTAGGTTTTGGGGTCTCCAGTGGGTTTTGGGGTCTCCAGTGGGTTTTGGGGTCTCCAGTGGGCATTGGGTGCTCATGGTGTTGCCTCCATTGAGTGTTGGGTGGTCAAGAGTTGGGGTCTCCTTCGGGTTTTGGGGTCCCCCAAGGAGGGTCAAGGGTTGGGAAATGGGGTCTCCAGGTGGTGGTGACAGAGGTGGGGCTCGGTGGGGTGTTGGGTGGTCAAGGGTTGGATCTCCAGTGAGTTTTGGGGTCTCCAGTGGGCATTGGGTGCTCATGGTGGTGTCTACAGTGGGTGTTGGGTTGTCAAGAGTTGGAGTCCCCATTGGGTTTTGGGGTCTCCATTGGGTGTTGGGTGCTCATGGTGATGTCTCTATTGAGTGTTGGGTGGTCAAGGGTTGCCCATTAGGTTTTGGGGTCTCCAATGGACATTGTGTGCTCATGGTGGTGTCTACAGTGGGTGTTGGGTGGTCAAGGGTTGAGGTCTCCATTGGGTTTTGGGGTCTCCAGTGGGTTTTGGAGGTCCAACAATGGGGTTTCCACTGAGGTTCGGGAGCCCTGGGCTGAATTTTGGGGAGTTCCTGGTGGTCCTTGAGAGGTCTTTGGAAGTTCTCAGATGTTCCTGGGGGTTCCTGGGGGTTCCCCCGGTCACTTCCCTCTACTGGGCCATACTGGGCCTACCGAGCGTCTCTCTGTTTGAACCCCAAAACCAACGGGGTGTCCTCCCCCACCCCAAGGCCTGGTGCCCCCGCCGTTCGTGCCGGACCCCCGGCGCGTGTACGCCAAGGACCTGGGCGACGTGGGGGCCTTCTCCACGGTCAAGGGCGTGGAGCTGGACGCGGGGGACGCGGCGCTGTGCGACGCCTTCGCCTCGGGCACCGTCCCCATCCCCTGGCAGGAGGAGCTGATCGAGACCGGCGTCTTCGAGGAGCTCAACGTTTGGGGGGCCCCGGGGACGCTGCCCCCCGACCTGGACCCCAGCGCCGCGGGGGGGGCCGGGGGGGGCAAGTCCTCCACCTGCCGGCTGCTGTGAGGGGGGGGCACCCCAAAAATTTTGGGGGGTAACTCCACCTGTCATCTGCTCTGAGAAGGGTTGAACCCCAACATTTTGGGGGGACTCCATCTGCTGAGAGCGGGATTGCACCCCAAAATTTTGGGGAGTAACTCCTTCTGTCACCCGCTCTGAGAGGAGTTGAACCCCAAAATTTTGGGGGGTAACTCCACCTGTCGGTTGCTGTGAGGGGGGGGCACCCCAAAATTTTGGGGGGTAACTCTACTTGTCATCTATTGTGAGACAAGTTGAACCCCAAAATTTTGCGGTGGGACTCCACTTATCACCTGCTGTGAGCAGGATGGCACCCCAAAATCTGGGGGGACTCCATCTGCTGAGAGTGGGATTGCACCCCAAAATTTTTGGGGGTACCTCCATCTGCTGGGAGTGAGATTGAACCCCAAAATTTTGGGTGGGGGACGACGGGGAATGTTGGGGGCTCTAAAAGTGGGGGGCTCCATCCCGAAGGAGCTTGAAAGTGGGGGACCCACCCCCCCCTTGAGGATTCCTGGAGTTTGGGCCCAAAATTGGGGCGTCCCCCCCTTTTTGGGGTGTCTGGAATGGGGGTGACAAAAAGGGGGAACCCTCCAAAAATCAACGCCCCCTCACCAAAAAAAATTGAGAGACCCCAAAACTCGAGGGACCCCCCCAGACCTCAGGACCCCCCTCCCTCAGCTCGGTGCCACCTGGGGGGGTCCCCAAATTTACCTCATGTCCCCCCCTCCCCCCGTGACTCAGGGACACCTTTTGGGCCCCCCCCCAAAAACGGGGGAACCCCCCCAAAAAAGGGGGAACCCCAAAAAAGGGGGAACCCCCCAAAAAAGGGGTTCCCCTCCCCCCCTCGTGTACAATAAATCGTGGTTGTTGCTGCTCCGTGGGGGGTCTGGATTTGGGGACCCCCCCGATGTCACCCCCAATGTCCCTCCGTGTCCCCTCAGTGCCACCCCCACTGGGAACTGTCCCTCCCATGTCCCCAGATGTCCCTGATCAATGTCCCCAATGTGTCCCCAATGTCCCCAATCCCCCCAATGTCCCAATCGCCCCAAGGTCCCCAATCCCCAATGTCCCCAATGTGTCCCCAATGTCCCCAATCCCCCCGCTGTCCCCAAAACCCCCAATCTTCCCACGTCCCCCATCCCCTGATGTCCCCAATGTCCCCAGTCCCCCCAATATCCCAAATGTCCCCACTGCCCCAATCCCCAAATGTCCCCAAGTGTCCCCATTTTTCCCAAATGTGCCACCCCCCGCCGCGGGGACACCCCGGGGACCCCCCGCCACCCCCCGGGGACCCCTCCCCCCACCACGGGGACACCCCCGAGGGGACGGACGCCGTGGGGACACGCGGGGGGGTGGGGACATCCCGGAGGGGACAGGGCCATCCCCTTGGGGACATCCCAGTGGGACATCTCCATCAGGGCCATCCCCTTGGGGACATCCCGGGGGGACATCTCCATCAGGGCCATCCCCTTGGGGACATCCCGGGGGGGACAGGGCCATCCCAATGGGGACAGGGCCATCCCCTTGGGGACATCCCGGGGGTCCTTGCACGTGGACCGTCCTTGCACGCACGCCCTGCACAAGGAACGTCCCTTGCACGAGGGTCCTTGCACACGCGCTTTGTATGGGCACAGGTTGCACAAGGACCCTTGCACGAGGACGATCCTTGCACGAGGATGATCCTTGCACGTGGATCCTTGCACAAGGATGATCCTTGCATGAGGATCCTCGCACAAGGACAATTCTTGCACAAGGACCCTTGCACGAGGATGATCCTTGCACGAGGATCCGCCTTGCACGTGGCGGAATCTTGCACAAGGGTCCTTGCACATGCACCTTGCACAAGGAGGGTCCTTGCACGTGGATTCTTCCGCAAGCAACGTCCCTTGCACACGGATTCTTGCACGAGAACGATCCTTGCACGAGGACAGTCCTTGCACGAGGATCCTTGCACACGCGCTTTGCACGAGGAGGATCCGTGCAGCAGCGTCCTTGCACGAGGATCCTTGCACACGAGGACCATCCTTGCACGGGGACCAGGTTTTTGCACGAGGATTTGCACGAGGGTCAGGCCCTCCTTGCACGAGGAGAATCCTCTCGCACGAGGATTTGCTCGCTCGCGCACCGGCCTTGCACAAGCACGGCCCGTCCTCGTGCAAGGCCCCCCGTGCACACTGTGCAAGGGGGGGTTTTGCACGAGGATCGCCCCCTGCGCCGTGCGTTGCACGAGGGCGGCGGGGAAGGGCCGAGCCTTGCACGAGGGCGGGCCTTGCACACTCAGAACGGCACGGGGACCCGTTTGCACACTCACCATTGCACAGGGAGCCATTTGCACACTCACCATTGCACCAGGACCCGTTTGCACACTCAGAACTGCACGATCCTTGCACGAGGAGAATCCCCTCGCACGAGGATTTGCTCGCTCGCGCACCGGCCTTGCACAAGCACGGCCCGTCCTCGTGCAAGGCCCCCCGTGCACACTCCCCCTCGTGCACGGCGTGCCCCCCGGGGGCCCCTCGCACGCTCGGCGGGTGTGGCAGAGCGTCAGCGTGAGCTGGGCGTGAGTGTGGGTGTGCAACGGAGCGGGGGGGCCGGGGGTGTGCAAGGGGGGGTCAGGGGGTTGTGCGGGTGTGCAAGGGGGGTGTGCAAGGGGGGGTTTTGCACGAGGATCGCCCCCTGCGCCGTGCGTTGCACGAGGGCGGCGGGGAAGGGCCGAGCCTTGCACGAGGGCGGGCCTTGCACACTCAGAACGGCACGGGGACCCGTTTGCACACTCACCATTGCACAGGGAGCCATTTGCACACTCACCATTGCACCAGGACCCGTTTGCACACTCAGAACTGCACGAGGGTGGGCCTTGCACACTCAGATTTGCACAGGCAGCCATTTGCACACTCACCATTGCGCCAGGACCCGTTTGCACACTCAGAATTGCACAGGGACCCACTTGCACCCTCACAACTGCTAAGGAGAAGCCTTTGCACACCCACAGTTGCACAAGGACCCCCATTTGCACAAGGATTGCTTTGCACACTCACCATTGCACAGGGACCCCCGTTTGCACGCTCACCGAGGCACAAACACCCCTTGCACGCTCACCATTGCACAGGGACCCCCATTTGCACGCTCACCATTGCACAGGGACCCCCGTTTGCACGCTCACCATTGCACTAACACCCCTTGCACGCTCACCCTCGCACCAGGCCCCCCTCTTGCACACTCACCCCAACACCAGGGCCCCCCCGCGGCGCTCTCGCCCCCCCCTTGCA
>JAGGNK010007293.1:46427-79402 GCA_017590115.1 Montifringilla adamsi
ACCCCGCCCCCCCCGGTACCCCCGGAGCCGCCTGACAGCGGCGTCCCGTCCGCGACGTCACCGGGGGGGGAGGGGGGCAGTGTCACCCAACTGTTGCCATGGGAACAACCCCAGACCCCTCCCCTTCCCCCCTCCGGACACACCTTTCACCTGCGGCCAATCAGCGGGCAGGGAGCGCCGGGCCACGCCCACCTCCCCCCGAGGCCACGCCCATGCCGTGCTAACGGGAGCGCGCCCGCAGCTGACGTCATGGGCTCACCTGGATGCTCATTGGCTGGGCTGGGAGTGACGTCACGGGGCCCCGTCCTGCCGCGGGCGGTGTTAGAGAGCGGGCGGAGGCTGAGGGGGCGTGGTCAGAAGGGGCGTGGTTAAAGGGGGTGTGGCTAGAAAGGGGCGGGGTTAAGGGGGAATGAGGGGGGGATGCGGAAGTGTCAGCGCGGCACGGGCGGGAGGGGAGACCCCGAGGGGGGCGACACACAGAAAAACACCTGGACACACACAAAAACACGTGTACACACACACACCTGCACACGCACAGGTGGGACACACAGAAAAACACACCTGGACACGCAGACACACAAAAATACCTGTACACACACACACAGGTGTGATACACACAGGTGTGACACACACACAGAAACACAGGTGGGACACACATACAAACACCCGTACACACACACACAGACAACACCTGCACACACACGTGTGACACACAGCAGCTGAACACACACAGGTGTCACACACACACCTGCACAGACACACCCAGGTGTGACACACACAGAGGTGTGATACACACACACCTGCACATGCACACAGGTGACACACCCACACAACAGCCACAGCACCTGTTGCACACACACAGCATCCGTGACATGTGTCGGACACAAAACCTGCACACGGACACACACCTGCACACAGACACACACCTGCACACGGACAAACAACCGAACATGGACAAACAACCGCACACGGACACAACACACGCAGCCCCACAACCCCTAACAACCGCACCCAGATACACACGGACACAAGGCACAACCGAACACGGGTGTACAACTGCACGGGGACAGGTGACACAGCCAAATGTGGGTGCACAACCGTGCGTGGGTGTGACACACAACTGAACGTGGACGTACAACCGCACTCAAAGCACCCCCGCACAACCCCCACACGGATGTTTCACCTGCAGAGGGACGGCTGTAGATTGAAAAACAACCCCCAGGCAGCCCTCAAACTGATGCACAACAGCACACGGGTGTGATGCACTCACAGCCACACGCAGCGGCACAACCGCACAGGAGCAGCCCCCAGAGAACCCTTGCATGGATGGAGAAACACACAGGGACACTGACAGGCAGAGACACAACTGCACACGGATCAACAACCACGCAGGGACGGCTGACACGCCCCCACGGGGAAGGTGCAGGAGCACAGCTGCACAAAGAACACACACACAACCTCAGTCAGGTGTACAACCATGCAAAAACCCTTCATACAGCCCTCAGATGGGTGTACAACCGCACAACAACGTGACACAACCACACTGGGACACATAACCACACAAACAACCCACACACAACCCTCAGACAGGTGCACAACCACACAACAACCCCTCCTACAACCCTCAGACAGGTGTACAACTGCACAACAGCGTAACACAACCACACACAAGCACACAAAGAACACACATACAACCCTCAGATGGGCACACAACTGCACAACAACCCCTCACGTGACCCTCAGACAGGTGTACAACCGCACAAGAACGTGACACAACCACACAGGGACACTTGACAGGCAGAGGCACAACCGCCCATGGACAAACAACCATCACACAACCCTCAGACAGGTGCACAAGCACACAGGGACGTGACACACAACAGCCACAAGCACACGCAGGTGCACAACGTACATGAACAACCCTCACACAACTCCCACACGGATGCACAACCGGACACGGATGAACAACCGGACATGGGATCTGACACAAACAACCGGACACAGACAACCCCCACACAGCCCTGACACAGACACACAACCGGACACGGATGAACAACCGCACACAGACAAACGCACGCACAGCCTCACAAGGACATGACACGCTTGGACAGACGGACAAACAACCAGACATGCACAAACACCCGCACACGCACAGCCCCACACAGACACAACACACTCGGACAGATGGACAAACACCCGCGCAAACAACCAGACAGAGGACTTGACACAAAAAAACAGACACGCTGACAAACAACCACACACGCACAGCCTCACACAGACACGACACGCTTGGACAGACGGACAAACAACTGGACATGTACAGTCCCACACGGACACGACACACTCTGACGGACGGACAAACACCCGCATAAACACCCGGACACGCACAAACAACCCCTGAACGCGGCCCTGGCACACCTGCACACGCACACCCCGACCTGGCACCCTCACACCCACACGGGGACCCCCCACATCCCCCTGAGGCCCCCCCAGCCCGGCACAAACACGCAGCCGGGGGGGACACAGGCAGGGACATGGGGGGACATTTGGGGACATGGCTGTGGGGACAGGGGACAGAAGTGGGGAACAAAAGGGGAGGGGACAGGAGGGTGGGGGGGTGACAGCTGGGAGGTAAAAGGGGGGACACAACTGGGGAGGACATTTGGGGACACAGCTGTGGGGACAGGGGACAGAAGTGGGGGACACAGGGACACTTGGGGACACAGCTGTGGGGACAGAAGTGGGGGACACAACCCCAGGGGGACACAGGCAGGCAGGGGGACATGGAGGGGACAGGGGACACAGGCAGGGTGTGACAAAAGTGGGGACAGGTTTGGGGGTCAGCGGGGGACACAGGGAACAGGTCTGAGGGGACACAAATGGGGGACAAAGTGACACAAAGCTGGGGACACGAGCACAGCACGCAACGTGACACGGGTGACACAGGAGGGGACACGGGAGGGGACACAACGGGACATGGGTGACACAGGAAGGGACACAAGGAGAAACGGGTGACACAGTTGGGGACACAAGCAGACAGAAGTGGGAACAAATTTGGGGTTAGAGTGACACAAAAAAGGACACAAGGAGAGAGGGACGGGGACAAAAGCGGGGACATGGTGACGCACAACCGAGGGCACAACCACGGTGCTGCCGCCCAAAAACGGGGACAAAACGGTGACAAAACCGGGGGAAAATGACACCAGGGCACAACAGGCACGGCCAGGTGTAGCAGGGGGGTGTGGGGGGTTCAGGTGTCACTGCGCCCTCGGTGTCACCTCGTGTGGCGTTGTAACCGGGGGGGGGGGTTGTGGTGTGTCTGGCTGTGCCACGTGGGGCTGTCACACCGTGTCACATTTGTGTCACATTTGTCACAGTTTGTGTCCGGCTGTGCTGTGAGGGGCTGTGTCAGGTTGTACTTTCGGGTTGTACCTCAGGCTGTGTCACATTTGTCACATTTTGTTACATTTTGTGTCACATTTGTATCACATTTGTCGCATTTTGTGTCACATTTTGTGTCCGACTGTTGTGTGGGGCTGGCTGTGTCAGGTTGTACTTTTGGGTTGTACCTCAGACTGTCACGTTTTATGTCAGATTTGTCACATTTTGTGTCCAACTGTTGTGTGGGGCTGTGTCAGGTTGTACTTTTGGGTTGTACCTCAGACTGTGTCATGTTTTGTGTCACATTTGTCACATTTTGTGTCCAACTGTTGTGTGAGGCTGTATCAGGTTGTACCTTTAGGTTGTACCTCAGACTGTGTCACGTTTTGTGTCACATTTGTCACATTTTGTGTCCGACTGTGCCGTGTGGGGCTGTCACATTGTGTCACACTGTGTCACACCCCCAAAATCCCCCCCCGGCTCCCCAAATTTCTCCATCTCTGCCCCCAAATCCCCCCCACAAACACCATTTTCCTTCCCCCCAATCCCCTCTCTGCCGTTCACCCCCCAAATTCCCCTTTCTCGCTGTAATTGTCCCCAAAACCTCCTGCTCCTCCTGGATACCCCTCCCTACCCTCCAAACACCAAAATTCTCCTTTTTTTCCCTCCCTTTATGGCCCCTATTCCTTCTTGCCCCTCCAAAACTCTCCTCAAACATTCTTTTACTGCTCCAATTGTCCCCCCAAACCCGACTGCTGCCCCAAAACACCCCAAACCCCCCTAAATCCCCCTCCTTGTCTGCAATTGCCCCCCAAACGCTCCTGCCTCTCCAAATTCCCCTTTCCTACCCCAATTACAACTCCACACCCCTCCTGCTCTGCCAACAACCTTCAAGCCCTTAATTGCGCCCCCAACCCCTCCTGCCCACTCAAATTCCTTTTCCTGCTCCTAAAATACTCCTCCAATCCCACTGCGCCTCGCCCAGCCCCTTCCGCAGCACTCCTCCGGAACAGGCCCCAAAGCCTCGGCCTTTCCCAGCCGCCCCAGCCGGGTCAGGAGCGCCGGGAGCGGCCGGGCCGGGCGGGCGAGGCCGGGGCTGCGCAGGCCGCGGCTGGAGCGGTGCTTCGCCCATTTCCGGCACCGTCCGCCTTTGCTTCGGCATCTTTCGTCGGATATTCGGCAGTTTCCGGCATCTTCCGCTCGTGCTTCGGCATCTTTCGATAACTTCCGCCAATACTTCGGCCAGTTCCGTCTCTTTCCGTCAACGTTCGGGCACCGCCGGTTAACTTCGATCATTTCCGTCACTCTCCGGAGGCCCTTCGGCGATCTCCGCCCACTTCCGGCAGTACTTCGGAAATCTCCGCCAGCTTCTGAGGTCACTTCGTCAACCTCCCCCCGCCCCCGCGATCTCTCGGCTCTCGGGCTCGGCGGGGGCGGCGCTTTTAAAATAAATTATTCATGAGCCGATCCCATCGAGCTGGAAGTTGGGGGTCCCCTCACGGCGCGTCCCGTGAGGGCTTCACGGAGCAGCCGCCGACTCCCTGCCCCTTCCCCGCTCCTCGCTCGCCTCACGGACCGTGACGGGACTCGCGTCTCCCTTTCCTTCCCGCCGCTTTTTTCCCGCGCCTCCCCCCTTTTTCCTGTGAGGCGCTTGGTACGCTCCGGCCACGCCCCCTCCGGCGGCGCGCGGGGGCCGAGTCTATATAATGAGGCGCCAGTGCCTCATCGCGCTCAGTCGCGCCTTGAGCGCGGAGCGGCTGGAGTGGAAAAGGGGAGGCTCCGTGCCGAGGGCTCCGTGCGGCGCCGGTTCCCCGGTGGGGTTAAAGCTCCCCGCTCTCTCAACCCTTCCGTGAAGGGGTCGGTTCCGAGCAGTCGGAGCGGCGCGAGGCCGCGGCCCCACCGGCGCCATGCACGGCGGGCCCCCCTCGGGCGACAGCGCCTGCCCGCTGCGCACCATCAAACGAGTCCAGTTCGGAATCCTCAGCCCCGATGAGATGGTACCGGGGCCGGGGCGGCGCGGACGGAACCGCGGGGCCCGCGGCGGGAGCGGGGCCGGTGGCTGAGGGCGAGCGGCGGCGGGAAATGGCGCCGGGGCAGCGAGAGCGGAGAGCGGAGAGGCCCCGTGAGGGGACAGCGCCCCCCACAGGCCCGGGGGGCTGAGTGGGGGAGAGGGGAGAGCCCGGAGGGAAATTTGGGGGGTCCTCGGAGACACAAACGAGGTTCTGGAAGGTGTTGGGATGCCCAGGGAGGCTCTGGAAGAGCTTTGGGGTGTCCGAGAGTGGCTCAGAATCCCCTGGCAGCGTTTTGGCGTCCCTAGGAGTGGCTCAGGGAGCCTCGGGATGAGTTTTGGGGTCCCTGGAGGTGCCCAGGAGGCCTCGGGAAAAGTATTGGGGTGCCTTGGAGGGGTTTTAGGGTGTCCTGGAGGGGCTTTGCGTCTCTGGAGCTGTTTGTGGGGGCCTTGGAAGAGCTTCAGGCTGCTGTGAAGGAGAGTTGGGGTGCCTGGAGGTTTTTAGAGGAATTCTGGAGAGATTTTGGGGTCCCTGGAAGTTGTTCAGACAGCCCAGGATGGATTTTGGGGTGATTGAAGTGTTCATTGTCACCCGAGGGAGTCACTTGGGGTACCCCGACCCGTTTTGGGTTTTTGATGGGAGCTCGTGGATGCATTTGGGGGGTCCCCATGTGCCTCAGTTTCCCTTTTCCCCCCCAGAAACGGATGTCGGTGACTGAGGGGGGCATCAAGTACCCCGAAACCACCGAGGGGGGACGCCCCAAACTGGGGGGGCTCATGGACCCCCGGCAGGGCGTCATCGAGAGGACGGGGCGCTGCCAGACCTGTGCTGGTGAGTTAGGGGGGGTCCTGAACCCCCAAAATCCTCCTGGGAGGGGCCCTCAACCACAAAAAATCCTCATGGAGGGACCCCAACGCCCCAAATCTTCACAGGGACCCCCCCGAGCCTCAAAAGTCCCTCACAAAGAGGGTCCTGAACCCCCAAATCTTCACAGGGAGAAAGCCCTGAACCCCCTAAAATTCCCTTTGTTCTCAGGGGGATTTCTTGGTTTTGGGGTGTCCTCTTTTGTGGGGTTCCCCTTTTTGGGGAGCTCCCCTCATTCCCCCCTTCCCAAATTTCACTTTTGCTCCATCCATGGGATTTCTTGAGAGACATCTCAGGATTTTTGGGGGTTTCCTTCTCTTTTTTTGGGGATGGTGCCCCCTTTTTTGGAGTTTTCCTTTTTTTTGGGATTTCCCATTTTTTGGGGTGCTCCCCTTTTTTAGGGTTGTTCCCCTCCCACCCTGAAACCCCATTATGGGGGGGTTCCCCTCTATCCCAACCCCCCCCAATCCAATTTTGGGGTGTCCCCCAGTCTGATTTTGGGGTGTCCCCAGGGAACATGACGGAGTGTCCGGGCCACTTTGGCCACATCGAGCTGGCCAAGCCCGTGTTCCACGTGGGATTTTTGGGCAAAACCATGAAAATCCTGCGCTGCGTCTGCTTCTTCTGCTCCAAGCTGCTCGTGGACTCGGTGAGACCCCAAAAAACCCTGAGGGACCCCAAAAGTTTGGGGGGAGGGGGTCAGTTTTGGGCTGGAAATGGTCCTGTGGTGGCACCTTGGGGACACTTCGGGGTGGGGGGTGGTGTTGGGTTTTGGGGGTTTTGGGACCGTTTTGGGGGTTCTGGGGGTTAAAGGGAGGTGACATAAAGGGGGGACATCAGGAGGGGGTGACAGAGTGAGTGGACACCAAAAAGAGGTGACAAAGTTGGGGGACACCGAGAAGAGGTGACAAATGGGGATACCAAGAAGAAGTGACAAAATTGGGGAATACCAAGAAGAGGTGACAAAATTGGGGGACATCAAGAAGAGGTGACAAAATTTGGGGACGCCAAGAAGAGGTGACAAAGTTGAGTGACACCAAGAAGGGGTGACAAAGTTGAGGGACACATCAAGAGGGGACAACTAGAGTCAGGGGACACAGAGTTGTCACCTGCTGGGTGGTCCTGGAAGCTCTGGAGATGCTGAGGGACCACAATGGGACAACACCAGACACCCAAAATCACCTTTTATGACCCCAAAACCACAATGTGACCCTAAAATGGCATTTTCTGACCCCAAAAGGGCATTTTCTGACCCCAAACCTGCGGTTTTTTGTGCAGAACAACCCCAAAATCAAGGACATCCTGGGCAAGTCCAAGGGGCAGCCCAAGAAGAGGCTGACCCACGTCTACGACCTGTGCAAGGGCAAGAACATCTGCGAGGGGGGCGAGGAGATGGACCACAAGTTTGGGGTGGAGCAGCCCGAGGGCGACGAGGACCTCACCAAGGAGAAGGTGGGCACCCCAAAATCCCCCTGGGTGGCCCCAAAATCCCTGTTTGTGGCACAAAATCCTCATTTGTGGCCCCAAAACTTCTGTTTGTGGCCCATTTTTTCTCCTTTTCCCCGTTTCAATGCCACAGTGGCTGCAGGCAGCACCAGCCCCTGTTGCTAACCCAAATAACTCCCTTTTTTTCTCCTTTTTCACCCCTTTTATCCCATTTTTGACCAAAATAATCTCATTTTTCACCCCTTTCTGCCCATTTTTAACCCCAGTAACCCCATTTTTCCCCGCTCCAGGGCTACAGTGGCTGTGGGCAGTATCGGCTCCTGTTGCTAACCCAAATAATTCCCATTTTTGACCCCAATAACCCCATTTTTGACCCAAATAATCCCATTTTTCACCCACCCCTTTTATTTTTGACCAAAATAATCTCATTTTTCACCCCTTTCTGCCCATTTTTAACCCCAGTAACCCCATTTTTCCCCGCTCCAGGGCTACAGTGGCTGTGGGCAGTATCGGCTCCTGTTGCTAACCCAAATAATTCCCATTTTTCATCCCAACAATTCTCATTTTTAACCCAAATAACCCCATTTTTCACCACAATAACCCCATTTTTCTTCCCTGTTTTAGGGCCATGGCGGCTGCAGGCCCTGTTGCTAACCCAAATAATTTAGGGCCATGGCCCCAACAATTCTCATTTCTAACCCAAATAACCCCATTTTTCACCCCAATAACCCCATTTTCTCCCCATTTTAGGGCCACGGCGGCTGTGGGCGCTACCAGCCCCTGTTGCTAGTCCCAATAATTCCCACTTTTGACCCCAGTAACCCCATTTTTGACCCCAATAACCCCATTTTTCACCCCAATAACCCCATTTTCTCCCCATTTTCCCCATTTTAGGGCCATGGTGGCTGTGGGCGCTACCAGCCCCTGTTGCTAGTCCCAATAATTCCCATTTTTGACCCCAGTAGCCCCATTTATGACCCCAATAACCCCATTTTTGACCCCAATAACCCCATTTATGACCCCAATAACCCCATTTTTGACCCCAATAACCCCATTTTTGACCCCAATAACCCCATTTATGACCCCAATAACCCCATTTTTGACCCCAATAACCCCATTTTTGACCCAAATAATCCCATTTTTCACCCCAGTGACCCCATTTTTAACCCAAATAACCCCATTTTTCACCACAATAACCCCATTTTTCCCTGTTTTAGGGCCATGGCGGCTGCAGGTCCTGTTGCTAACCCAAATAATTCCCATTTTTCATCCCAACAATTCTCATTTTTAACCCAAATAACCCCATTTTTCACCCCATAACCCCATTTCCCCCCGTTTTAGGGCCATGGCGGCTGCAGGCCCTGTTGCTAACCCAAATAATCCCATTTTTCACCACAATAATCCCATTTTCTCCCCATTTTAGGGCCACGGCGGCTGTGGGCGCTACCAGCCCCTGTTGCTAGTCCCAATAATTCCCACTTTTGACCCCAGTAACCCCATTTTTGACCCCAATAACCCCATTTTTCACCCCAATAACCCATTTTTCACCCCAGTAGCCCCATTTTTCACCCCAGTAACCACATTTCCCCCCATTTTTCCCCCATTTTAGGGCCACGGTGGCTGTGGGCGCTATCAGCCCCTGTTGCTAGTCCCAATAATTCCCATTTTTGACCCCAGTAACCCCATTTGTGACCCCAATAACCCCATTTTTGACCCCATTAACCCCATATTTAACCCAAGTAACCCCATTTTTCACCCTAACCCAAGTAACCCCATTTTTGACCCCAATGACCCCATTTTTCACCCCAATAACACCATTGCCCCCCCTTTTTCCCCATTTTAGGGCCACGACGGCTGCGGGCGCTACCAGCCCCTGTTGCTAGTCCAAATAATTCCCATTTTTGACCCCAGTAACCCCATTTATGACCCCAGTAACCCCATTTTTGACCCCAGTAACCCCATTTATGACCCCAATAACCCATTTTTCACCCCAGTAACCCCGTTTTTGACCCCAGTAACCCCATATTTAACCCAAGTAACCCCATTTTTCACCCCAATAACCCAATTTTTCACCCCAGTAGCCCCATTTTTCACCCCAGTAACTCCATTTCCCCCCCTTTTTCCCCCATTTTAGGGCCACGGCGGCTGCGGGCGCTACCAGCCGCGCATCCGCCGCTCGGGGCTGGAGCTGTACGCCGAGTGGAAGCACGTCAACGAGGACTCCCAGGAGAAGAAGATCCTGCTGAGCCCCGAGCGCGTGCACGAGATCTTCAAGCGCATCTCGGACGAGGAGTGCTTCGTGCTGGGCATGGACCCCAAATTCGCCCGGCCCGAGTGGATGGTGTGCACCGTGCTGCCCGTGCCCCCGCTGTCCGTGCGCCCGGCCGTGGTCATGCAGGGCTCTGCCCGCAACCAGGTGGGCTCTGGGGTGATCCTCTGGGGTTTTGGGGTGATCCTCTGGGGTTTTGGGGTGATTCTGTGGGGTTTTGGGGTGATTGCGGTGGTATTGAGGTGTTTGGGGCACCGTGCTGCCCGTGCCCCCGCTGTCCGTGCGCCCGGCCGTGGTCATGCAGGGCTCTGCCCGCAACCAGGTGGGCTCTGGGGTGATCCTCTGGGGTTTTGGGGTGATCCTCTGGGGTTTTGGGGTGATTCTGTGGGGTTTTGGGTTGATTCTGTGGGGTTTTGGGGTGATTGTGGTGGTATTGAGGTGTTTGGGGCACCGTGCTGCCCGTGCCCCCGCTGTCCGTGCGCCCGGCCGTGGTCATGCAGGGCTCTGCCCGCAACCAGGTGGGGTTTTGAGGTGATTTTGGGGAGTTTTGGGCTGATTTTCTGGGGGTTTGGGGTGGTTTTCTGGAGGTTTGGGGTGGTTTTGGGATGATATTGGTGTCCTAGGATGGGTATTGGGGGTCTTTGGGGCAGGGGGCTTCCTGTGCCCTCCCTGTCCATGTGCCTGGCCGTGGTCACGCATGCCCGCAACCAGATGGGCACTGGGGTCATTTTGGGGTGATCCTGTGGGGTTTTGAGGGTTATTAGGGTGATTGGGGGGGTTTTGGGGTGGTTTCGTGGGGTTTTGGGGCGATACTGACGTCCATGGGGCACCGTGCCACCACTGTCCGTGCGCCTGGTCATGGTCATGCAGGGCTCTACCCACAACCAGGTTGGGTTTTGGGGTCACTTTCTGGGGTTTTGGGGTGATTTTCTGTAGTTTTGGGGGTGTTTGGGGTGGTATTGGGGTCCTTGGGGCACTGTGCCCTCGCTGTTTGTGTTCACAGCCGTGGTCATGCAGGGCTCTGTCCACAAGCAGGTGGGCACTGGGGCAGCTTTTGGGGGGTCCCAGGGTGGGTATTGAGGTCCCTGATGCCTTCTTAGCATCCCCAATCCCCTTTTGGGGTCACCCCCAAGACTCTTTGGGCTATCTCCATTTTTCTCCCACCCTAAATCCACCCTACACCTTTCCCATGTCATTTTGGGCTTTCTCACCTCCCTCTACCAATACCACCCCCCCATTAATAAATGTTGGGGTCACCCCACTAATTTTGGGGTGTCCCCAGGATGACCTGACCCACAAACTGGCCGACATCGTCAAGATCAACAACCAACTGCGGCGCAACGAGCAGAACGGGGCGGCCGCGCACGTCATCGCCGAGGACGTCAAGCTGCTGCAGTTCCACGTGGCCACCATGGTGGACAACGAGCTGCCCGGCCTGCCCCGGGTACAGCAGGGGTCACAGGGGGGTTTTGGGGGTCACTGAGGGGTTTTGGGGGGTCACAGATGGGTTTTGGGGTGGCACAAGGTCAGGGACATTCAGGTGGTGGCCCCAAGTCGTGGTCATGGACGTCAAGGTGCTGCAGTTCCACGTGGCCACCATGGTGGATAAGGAGCTGCCCAGGGTCCAGGACAGTCTAGGGGAGTCACAGAAAGGTTTTGGGGTTTCATGGAGGGGTTTTGAGGGGTCACAGGGGGATTTTGGGGTGTCCCAGGTGGGACAGAGAGGGGATAAACAGGCATAGAGCCCAAAGTCCCAGCAGGAGCTGGGGACATTCCCGGGAGGGATCAATTTGTGTCTCCCGGTGGATTTTGGATTTTTGGGGTGATTTTGGGGTTCCAACCCCCCCTGACCCCCCAATTTCTCCTCCCCCAGGCCATGCAGAAGTCGGGGCGCCCCCTCAAGTCCCTGAAGCAGCGGCTGAAGGGGAAGGAGGGTCGGGTTCGGGGCAACCTGATGGGGAAACGCGTGGATTTCTCCGCCCGCACCGTCATCACCCCCGACCCCAACCTGGCCATCGACCAGGTGGGCGTGCCGCGCTCCATCGCCGCCAACATGACCTTCGCCGAGATCGTCACCCCCTTCAACATCGACAGGTGGGCTTTGGGGGGGTTTGGGATGGATTTGTGGGGTTTGTAGGGGATTTGGGATGGATTTGTGGAGGTTTGGGGTGGATTTATGGCAGTTTGGTGTTGGTGTCCCCTGCTCCATCACCGCCAGTGTGACCTTTGGTGAGACCATCACCCCCTTCCACATGAGGAGGTGGGCTTTGGGGAGGTTTGGGATGGATTTATGGGGTTTGTAGGGGATTTGGGATGGATTTATGGAGGTTTGGGGTGATTTAGGGGGAGTTTGGGGGGTTTAGTGCTGATGTCCTCTGCTCCATCGCCGCCTACATGACCTTTGGTAATTTAGAGCAAATCCCAATAACCCAAAACCACCCCAAACACCCTTTAAACCCCACTGATCCTCCTCAAGGTGACTCTGAGAGCTGTGAGGTGACTCCCAGAGCCCCAGAATCCCCAAAATTGACCCCAAAACCCCCTCAGGCTGCAGGAGCTGGTGCGCAGGGGGAACAGTCAGTACCCGGGGGCCAAGTACATCATCAGGGACAACGGGGACAGGATCGACCTCCGCTTCCACCCCAAACCCAGCGACCTCCACCTGCAGATCGGCTACAAGGTCAGCACCCCAAAACCCCCAGATCCGGGGAGGGACCCCAAAATCCACAGTGGGATCCCAAAAATTGGGGGGACGCCAAAAACTGGGTGTGGAGCCCACAGCTGCGGGGGGTGATTGTTGGTTTTGGGGTTCAGAGCTCTGGGTTTGGGGTCAGTCCCTGATTTTGGGGTTCAGAGCTCTGGATTTGGGGTCAGTCCCTGATTTTGGGGTTCAGAGCTCTGGACATTTGGGATCAGTCCCTGATTTTGGGGTTCAGAGCTCAGGATTTGGGGCTCAATCCCAGATTTTGGGGTTCCCAATTCGGGATTTGGGGATCAATCCATAATTTTGGGTTCAAATCTCTGAAATTTGAGGTTCAATCCTCAATTTTGGCCTTCACCACCACCAGGAAGTGAATTTAACCCCAAACCCCTCATTCTCCTCACTCTGACCCCACCATTTTTGGGGGAAAGATGCCGTTTTTGGGGTGTCCCCCATTTTTGGGGTGTCCCCCTGACTTTTGGGGGCGTTTGGGGACAGGTGGAGCGTCACATGTGCGACGGGGACATCGTCATCTTCAACCGGCAGCCCACCCTACACAAGATGTCCATGATGGGCCACAGGGTCAGGATCCTGCCCTGGTCCACCTTCCGTCTGAATCTCAGGTAAAAAACCCCAAAATTTACCCCAAAATCACCCCAAATCCTGCCCGGGTCCACCTTCTGTCTGAATCTCAGGTAAAACACCCCAAAAACCCCAAAAACAACTCCAAAATTAACCCCAAATCATACCCCGGTCCACCTTCTGTGATGAGATGAGCCCATCCTTGCTGTGTCCCCAGTGTCCCCACAACGTCCCCAATGTCCCCACAGTGTCACCATGCCCTACAACGCCGACTTTGATGGCGATGAAATGAACCTGCTCCATGTCCCCACAATGTCCCAGATGTCTCAGTGTCCCCAATGTCCCAGTGTCCTCACAATGTCCCCAATGTCCCAGATGTCTGAATGTCCCCAATGTCCCAGTGTCCCCACAATGTCCCCAATGTCCCAGATGTCTCAATGTCCCCAATGTCCCAGTGTCCCCACAATGTCCCCAATGTCCCAGATGTCTCAGGCCAAGTACATCATCAGGGACAACGGGGACAGGATCGACCTCCGCTTCCACCCCAAACCCAGCGACCTCCACCTGCAGATCGGCTACAAGGTCAGCACCCCAAAACCCCCAGATCCGGGGAGGGACCCCAAAATCCACAGTGGGATCCCAAAAATTGGGGGGACGCCAAAAACTGGGTGTGGAGCCCACAGCTGCGGGGGGTGATTGTTGGTTTTGGGGTTCAGAGCTCTGGGTTTGGGGTCAGTCCCTGATTTTGGGGTTCAGAGCTCTGGACTTTTGGGATCAGTCCCTGATTTTGGGGTTCAGAGCTCTGGATTTGGGGTCAGTCCCTGATTTTGGGGTTCAGAGCTCTGGACATTTGGGATCAGTCCCTGATTTTGGGGTTCAGAGCTCAGGATTTGGGGCTCAATCCCAGATTTTGGGGTTCCCAATTCGGGATTTGGGGATCAATCCATAATTTTGGGTTCAAATCTCTGAAATTTGAGGTTCAATCCTCAATTTTGGCCTTCACCACCACCAGGAAGTGAATTTAACCCCAAACCCCTCATTCTCCTCACTCTGACCCCACCATTTTTGGGGGAAAGATGCCGTTTTTGGGGTGTCCCCCATTTTTGGGGTGTCCCCCTGACTTTTGGGGGCGTTTGGGGACAGGTGGAGCGTCACATGTGCGACGGGGACATCGTCATCTTCAACCGGCAGCCCACCCTACACAAGATGTCCATGATGGGCCACAGGGTCAGGATCCTGCCCTGGTCCACCTTCCGTCTGAATCTCAGGTAAAAAACCCCAAAATTTACCCCAAAATCACCCCAAATCCTGCCCGGGTCCACCTTCTGTCTGAATCTCAGGTAAAACACCCCAAAAACCCCAAAAACAACTCCAAAATTAACCCCAAATCATACCCCGGTCCACCTTCTGTGATGAGATGAGCCCATCCTTGCTGTGTCCCCAGTGTCCCCACAACGTCCCCAATGTCCCCACAGTGTCACCATGCCCTACAACGCCGACTTTGATGGCGATGAAATGAACCTGCTCCATGTCCCCACAATGTCCCAGATGTCTCAGTGTCCCCAATGTCCCAGTGTCCTCACAATGTCCCCAATGTCCCAGATGTCTCAATGTCCCCAATGTCCCAGTGTCCCCACAATGTCCCCAATGTCCCAGATGTCTCAGTGTCCCCACAATGTCCCCAATGTCCCCGCAGTGTCACCACGCCCTACAACGCCGACTTTGACGGTGACGAGATGAACCTGCACCTGCCGCAGTCGCTGGAGACGCGGGCGGAGATCCAGGAGCTGGCCATGGTGCCCCGGATGATCGTCACCCCCCAGAGCAACCGGCCCGTCATGGGCATCGTGCAGGACACGCTGACGGCCGTGCGCAAGTTCACCAAGAGGGACGTCTTCCTCGAGAGGGTCTGTTTTGGGGTCGTTTTGGGGTGTTTTGGGGGGTGTGGGGTTGGTTTGAGGTGGTTTAGGGTTGGTTTGAGGTAGTTTGGGGTGATTTGAGGGGTTTTAGGGCAGGTGTTTGAGGTGGGACACGCTGATGGCCATGCACAGGGTCACCAAGAGGGACGTCTTCCTTGAGAGGGTCTGGTTAGGGGGGATTTGGGGGACTTTTAGGACATTTTCAGGAAGTTTTTGAATCTCTGTGGGGTTTTCGTGATTGGTGACATCTTCGGGGTGTTTTTGGCTTGTACCTCAGGGCGAGGTGATGAACTTGCTGATGTTCCTGTCCACGTGGGATGGCAAGGTGCCCCAGCCAGCCATCCTGAAGCCGCGGCCGCTCTGGACAGGGAAGCAAATCTTCTCCCTGATCATCCCTGGCCACATCAACTGCATCCGCACCCACAGCACCCACCCCGACGACGAGGACAGCGGCCCCTACAAGCACATCTCCCCCGGGGACACCAAGGTGGGGACATCTGAGGAGGTCTTGGGGGGCTTGGTGGGGCGGAAAGATGATCTGAGGGGGCTTTGGTGGGATCTGAGGGGGCTTTGGGGTGGTTTGAGTGGGCTTTGGTGGGATCTGAGGGAGTTTGGGGTGGTCTGAGGGGGCTTTGGGGTGGTTTGAGGGGTTTTGGTGGGATCTGAGGGGGCTTTGGTGGGACTTGCTCTGATCTGGGAGAGCTTTGTAGACTCGAGGTGATCTGGGTTTGTTTTTGGGGTGCTCCAGGGGGGTTTTGGGGTTTTTTTTGA
The DNA here is from genome assembly GCA_017590115.1 of Montifringilla adamsi. NCBI lineage: Eukaryota > Metazoa > Chordata > Aves > Passeriformes > Passeridae > Montifringilla > Montifringilla adamsi. The sequence continues at coordinate 62,370 of JAGGNK010007293.1, forward strand.
TGTTTGATGTCCTCACCACGTTCTTTGGGTGTCCCCAGGTGATCGTGGAGAACGGAGAGCTCATCATGGGCATCCTGTGCAAGAAGTCCCTGGGGACGTCGGCCGGGTCCCTGGTGCACATCTCCTACCTGGAGATGGGCCACGACACCACGCGCCTCTTCTACAGCAACATCCAGACTGTCATCAACAACTGGCTGCTCATCGAGGGTCAGCGCGGTCCTGGGGGCTCCTGGGGGGCTGGGAACCTTCTTGGTGGCATCTAATGGGGGTTTGGTCCCCCAGGGATTTTCTCAGATCCCATCTTGGTGGAGCCCTGGGCCTCTTGTACCCCATTTTTGATGTCCTGGTAGTTCTTGGACCCCTTTTTCAGGGACTGGAGGGACCTGGGCAGGGCTGGGAACCTTCTTGGTGGCATCTAATGGGGGTTTGGTCCCCCAGGGATCTTCTCAGATCCCATCTTGGTGGAGCCCTGGGGCTCTTGGACCCCTTTCTTGAGGTCCTGGTGGTTCTTGGACCCCTATTTTGGGGACAAGGAGGACTCAGGAATTTTGGTGGATGGTCCCAACCCCATTTTTGTCCCTAAAGGACCTCATTGTCCCCATGTCCTCCCTTTGTCCCACAGCCTGTCCAAAACCTGCCCCAGGGTTAGTTTTTTGGGGTGAGGGCTTGGAGATGACCCCAGATTTGGGGGGATCCCCCTGAACCCCACATGTCCCCCCTCAGGTCACACCATCGGCATCGGGGACTCCATTGCCGACGCCAAGACCTACCAGGACATCCAGAACACCATCAAGAAGGCCAAGCAGGATGTCATCGAGGTGGGATTTTGGAGGGTTTCTGGGAATTTGGGGAATTCCACAGGAGGTTTGGGGTGGTTCCTGGAGGATCTCAAGAGGTTTGGTGCAGTTCCTGGAGGATCTCAGGGGGTTCCTGGAGGTTCCTGTGGAGTTTTTGGGATTTTTTTGAGGTTCTTGAGACGGTTTTGGGCACCAGGAGGTCCAAGACCAACATCTTCCAGGTTTGGGAGGTTTCAGAAGATCTTGGTGTGCACCGTACAGGGTTTATGGTGGTTTCTGGAGGATTTCAAAGGGTTTTGGTTGGTTCCTGTGGAGTTTTTTGGGGTTTTTTGAGGTTCTCAGGTGGTTTTGGCCATCAGGGAGTTTCGGGACTCCCCACTGACCCTTTTGGGGTGGTTTTTGGGGTCTCCAGGTGATCGAGAAGGCCCACAACAACGAGCTGGAGCCCACCCCGGGCAACACCTTGCGCCAGACCTTTGAGAACCAGGTGAACAGGATCCTCAACGACGCCCGTGACAAGACCGGCTCCTCTGCCCAGAAATCCCTGTCCGAGTACAACAACTTCAAATCCATGGTGGTCTCAGGGGCCAAGGGCTCCAAGATCAACATCTCCCAGGTTTGGGGCATTCCAGAAGGTCTTGGGGGGCCTCTGTGTGGGGTTTGGGGTGGTTCTTGGAGGATCTCAGAGGGTTTGGGGCAGTTCCTGCAGGATCTCAGGAGGTTTAGGTAGTTCCTGGATGATCTCAGAGGGTTTGGGGCAGTTCCTGGAGATTCTGCAGGAGGTTTGGGGCGGTTCCTGGATGATCTCAGGAAGTTTGGGGCAGTTCCTGGAGGGTCTCAGGAGGCTTGGGGCAGTTCCTGCTGGATCTCAGGGGGGTTTGGGGTAGTTCCTGCACGATCTCAGGAGCTTTTGAGTGGTTCCTGTGGAGTTCCATGGAGCTTTTTTGATTTTCTTGAGCTTCTGAGCTGATTTCGGGAGATGTCCCCAACGTCCCCGCCCGGTGTCCCCTCAGGTGATCGCGGTGGTGGGGCAGCAGAACGTGGAGGGCAAGCGGATCCCGTTCGGCTTCAAGCACCGGACGCTGCCGCACTTCATCAAGGACGACTACGGCCCCGAGAGCCGCGGCTTCGTGGAGAACTCCTACCTGGCCGGCCTCACCCCCACCGAGTTCTTCTTCCACGCCATGGGCGGCCGCGAGGGCCTCATCGACACGGCCGTGAAGACGGCCGAGACCGGTCAGTGTTCCCAGAACGTCACCGTGGGGCTTTCAGGAGTCCAAAATTCCACCCAAGGAACCTCCAGCACCCCAAAATTCCAGTATGGAAACCCTGAGGGCCCCAAATCCTCCCCAGATGCCTCCTGGGGATCTCCAGGATCCTCAAACCTTCCCCAGATGCCTCCAGGATTCCCAAATTCATCCCAGATGCCTCCAGGATCCCCAGACCCTCTCCAGATGCCTCCTGGAGACCCCAAACCCATCCCAGATGCCTCTTGGAGACTCCAAATCCATCCCAGATGCCTTCTGGGGACCTCCAGGATTCTCAAACCCTCCCCAGGTGCCTCCTGGAGACCCCCCAACCCTCCCTAGGTGCCAGCTGACCCCTCCCCATCCCTCAGGGTACATCCAGCGGCGACTGATCAAGTCCATGGAGTCGGTGATGGTCAAGTACGATGCCACCGTCAGGAATTCCATCAACCAGGTGGTGCAGCTGCGCTACGGCGAGGATGGGCTGGCCGGAGAGAGCGTCGAGTTCCAGAACCTGGCCACCCTCAAACCCTCCAACAAGGCCTTCGAGAAGAAGTGAGGGCCAGGAAGGACATGGCCCAGGGCAGGGCGTGGTCATGGGTGGGGTCCATGGCCCTGTTGGGGTCATTGAGGGGCTCATTCCGGGAGTTGGGGACGTCTTGGGGTCTTCAATAGAGTTGGGGACAGCTTGGGGTCTTCAAAGGAGTTGGGGACATCTTCGGGTCTTCAAATGGGAGTTGGGGACATCAGGGGTCTTCAAGTGGGAGCTGGGAACATTTTGGGGTCTTCAAAGGAGTTGGGAACATTTTGGGGTCTTCAAGTAACTCCTTCCAAGGTTTCAGGCCCATCTTGATGTCCCCAAGTGGCTCCTTCCAGAAGTTTGGGACATTTTGGGGTCTTTCAAGTGGCTCCTCCCCAATCTGGGTGACACTTGGGTGTCCCCAAGCTGCTCCAGCCCAACCTGGGTGACACTTTGATGTCCCCAACCTCTTCCACCCCAAATTGGGACCCACATTGGTGTCCCCAACTTTCTCCTCCCAAACTTTGGTCACGTTTTGGTGTCCCCAACCTTCTCCTACCCAACATGGACCAGCTTTTTTGGTGTCCCCAAGCTTCTCCAGCCTGATGTGGGTGACACTTTGGTGTCCCCTGGCTGTCCCTGAGGTGTCCCCGTGTCCCCACAGGTTCAAGTTTGACTACACCAACGAGCGGGCGCTGCGGCGGACGCTGCAGGAGGAGCTGGTCAAGGACATCCTGTCCAACGCCCACATCCAGAACGAGCTGGAGCGCGAGTTCGACCGCATGCGCGAGGACAGGGAGGTGCTCAGGGTCATCTTCCCCACCGGGGACAGCAAGGTGACAGCAAAATCCACCCCAAAAACACCTGGGGCACCCCAAAACCCATCTGAGATACCCCAAAACCCATCTGAGATACCCCAGAACCCATCTGAGATACCCCAAAACCCAACTGAGATAGCCCAAAACTCATCCGAGATACCTCAAAATCCCACCAAGATATCCCCAAACCCCTCAGAGATATCCCAGAACCCAACTGAGATACCCAAAATCCACCCAGAGCATCCCAGATTCCTCTTTTTGGGGTGCATGGAGGTCCTCAGGGTCATCTTCCCCACTAGGAACAGCAAGGTGACACCAAAATCCACTCCAAAAACACCTGAGACATCCCAAAACCCTACGGAGATACCTCAAAACCCCACTGAGATACCCCAAATCCCACTGAGATACCCCAAAATCCAACTGGAATGACCCAAAACCCAAATTCCAACCAGGACATCCCAAAACCTCCTTGAAATCCAACCAGGACACCCCAAAATCAACCGAGATGCTCCATTTTTTGGCTCTGACTCCCTATTTTTGGGGTTCTTCTCCCCTGTTTTTGGGTTTCTTGCCCTGTTTTTGGGGTTCTTCTCCCCCATTTTTGGGTTCTAATCCTTGTTTTTGGGGTTACTCTCCCCCATTTTGGGGTTCTGACCCCCTTTTTTGGGGTTCCTCTCCCCCCAGGTGGTGCTCCCCTGTAACCTGCTCCGCATGATCTGGAACGCGCAGAAGATCTTCCACATCAACTCCCGGCTGCCCTCAGACCTGCACCCGGTCAAGGTGGTGGAGGGTGAGTGGAGCACGTTCTGGGGTTCTTCGGGAAGGTTCTGGAGGTTCTTGGGTCCCTCAGGAAGCTGTGATGGGTTTGGAGATGCTCTGGAAGGTTCTGGAGGTTCTTGACCCCGTCAGGAAGCTGTGATTGGTCTGGGGTCCCTCAGAAAGGTTCTGGAGATCCTTGAGTCTTTCAGGAAGGTTCTGGAGATCCTTGAGTCCCTCAGGAAGCTGTGATGGGTTTGGGGTTCCCTCAGGAACATTCTGGAGGTCCTTGAGTCCCTCAGGAAGCTGTGATGGGTTTGGAGATGCTCTGGAAGGTTCTGGCCGTCCTTGGGACCCCCCTGTGACCATGCTGTCCCCTCAGGGGTGAAGGAGCTGAGCCGCAAGCTGGTGATCGTCAACGGGGAGGACCCGCTGAGCCGGCAGGCGCAGGAGAACGCGACGCTGCTCTTCAACATCCACCTGCGCTCCACGCTCTGCAGCCGCCGCATGGTGGAGGAGTTCCGGCTCAGCGGGGAGGCCTTCGACTGGCTGCTGGGCGAGATCGAGTCCAAGTTCAACCAGGCCATCGTGAGAACGGGCTTTGGGGTCATTCTTGGGGTTTGGGGTTACTCTGGGGTTTGGTGACCCTGCTGTGACACTCTGCTGTCCCCGTGTCCCCTCAGGCCCACCCCGGTGAGATGATTTAGGGTCACTTCGGGGTTGTGACAGTGCTGTCCCTGTGTCCCCTCAGGCCCACCCTGGTGAGATGGTTTGGGGTCACTCTGGAGTTGTGACACTGCTGTCCCTGTGTCCCCTCAGGCCCACCCCGGTGAGATGATTTAGGGTCACTTCGGGGTTGTGACAGTGCTGTCCCTGTGTCCCCTCAGGCCCACCCTGGTGAGATGGTTTGGGGTCACTCTGGAGTTGTGACACTGCTGTCCCTGTGTCCCCTCAGGCCCACCCTGGTGAGATGGTTTGGGGTCACTCTGGAGTTGTGACACTGCTGTCCCTGTGTCCCCTCAGGCCCACCCCGGTGAGATGGTGGGCGCGCTGGCCGCGCAGTCCCTGGGTGAGCCGGCCACGCAGATGACCCTCAACACCTTCCACTACGCGGGGGTGTCGGCCAAGAACGTCACCCTGGGCGTCCCCCGCCTCAAGGAGCTCATCAACATCTCCAAGAAGCCCAAGACGCCGTCGCTCACCGTGTTCCTGCTGGGCCAGAGCGCCCGCGACGCCGAGCGCGCCAAGGTGGCACCTGGGGACACGCTGGGGACAGCAGCGGGGGGGCTGGGGCGGTCTGCTGGTGGCCCCGTGGGTTTGTGTCCTCACAGCCCTGTGGTGGCCCTCTGGGTTTGTGTCACCTCTTTGTCCCCATGGCCCTGTGGTGGCTCCATAGCTTCGTGTCCCCGTGGTGGCCCTGTGGCTTTGTGTCACCTCTGTTTCCCCTCAGCCCCGTGGTGGCTCCATGGCTTTGTATCCCCATGGTGACCCTGTGGCTTTGTGTCCCCTCTCGGTCCCCATGTCCTTGTCCCCTCAGGACATCCTGTGCCGCCTGGAGCACACCACACCCAATGTCCCCAGTCCCTATGTCCTCTGACTGTCCCCAATGTCCCCTGACTGTCCCCAATGTCCCCAGGACATCCTGTGCCGCCTGGAGCACACCACGCTGCGCAAGGTGACGGCCAACACCGCCATCTACTACGACCCCAACCCTCAGAGCACGGTGGTGGCTGAGGACCAGGAGTGGGTCAACGTCTACTACGAGATGCCCGACTTTGACGTCAGCCGCATCTCGCCGTGGCTGCTGCGCGTCGAGCTGGACCGCAAGCACATGACCGACCGCAAGCTGACCATGGAGCAGATCGCCGAGAAGATCAACGCCGGTGGGCGGGCCGGGCGCGGGCCCCGGGGGGGATTGGGGGGGTTTTGGAGGACCTGGAGGGGGTTTGGGGTGACCTGGATGAGTTTTGAGGGCATCTGAGCAGCTTTTGAGGGACCTGAAGGGGGTTTGGGGTGACCAGGATAAGTTTTGAGGGCATCTGAGCGGCTTTCGGGGTCTTGTAGGTGAGTCTGGAAGGGCTTTTGGGGGATCTGGATGAGTTTTGAGGGCATCTGAGGAGCTTTTTGAGGGTTTTGGGTGACCCTTGAAGGCATCTGAGGGCTCTTCAAGGAGTTCTGGGTGAGCCTGGAGGAGCTTTGGGGGTTCCTGGCAGAGCTTTGAGGACACCCTGGAAGTCCCTTGGGTGCTGTGACCTTAGAGGTGACCCTGTCCCCACCCTGTGTCCCCTCCCAGGCTTTGGTGACGACCTCAACTGCATCTTCAACGACGACAACGCCGAGAAGCTGGTGCTGCGCATCCGCATCATGAACAGCGACGAGAACAAGATGCAGGAGGTGGGCAGGGACCTGGGGACACCTCAGGGGACACCTCAGGGGACACCTGGGATGGCCTGGGCGTCACCTGTCCCCACTGTGTCCCCAGGAGGAGGAGGTGGTGGACAAGATGGACGATGACGTCTTCCTGCGCTGCATCGAGTCCAACATGCTGACAGATATGACCCTGCAGGGCATCGAGCAGATCAGCAAGGTGGGGACACCTGGGGGGGCTTGGGGACACCTGGGCTGCCTTGGGGACACCTGGAGGGGTCCATGAAGGGATGGAAGGTCTCCAGAGATACCTGGAGAGCTCCATGGTGACCTTTAGAAGGTTCCAGGAGACCTTTAGAAGATACAGGATGGTCCCTGGTGACAGCTGTGGGCACCTGAGAAGGTCTGTGGGTACCACCAGGTGGTTCAAGATCTCCAGGTAGATCTTGAGGAGCATCAGGAGTTCTCCATGGAGACTTTTAGGAGGTTCCAAGAGATCTTTAGAAAATCTGGAACAGCCATGGTGACACCATGGTGACATCTGTCCCCACCTGCCCAGGTGTACATGCACCTGCCGCAGACGGACAACAAGAAGAAGATCATCATCACCGAGGACGGGGAGTTCAAGGCTCTCCAGGAGTGGATCCTGGAGACCGACGGCGTCAGCCTCATGCGGGTGCTGAGCGAGAAGGACGTGGACCCCGTGCGCACCACCTCCAACGACATCGTGGAGATCTTCACTGTGAGTCACTTGGGGACACCCCTGGGGGTCAGGGACACACCTGGGCTGGGGTTTGAGGGACATCATGGTCCTCATGGTGGAGATCTTCACCGTGAGTCACCTGGGGATGCCTGGGGCGTGAAGGACACCTGAGTCCCCAGGCTATGGGATCCCCAGATTTTGGGAGTTCCCACCCCCTGGATTTTGGGATTTGTGGATCCCTGCATTTCAGGGAATTCCCACCCCCTGGATTTTGGGATTTCCCACCCCTGGATTTGGGGAATTCCCACACCCTGGATTTTGGGATTTCCCACCCCTGGATTTGGGGAACTCCCACCCCCTGGATTTTGGGATTTCCCACCCCTGGATTTGGGGAACTCCCACCCCAGCGGCTTTCGGGGTCTTGTAGGTGAGTCTGGAAGGGCTTTTGGGGGATCTGGATGAGTTTTGAGGGCATCTGAGCAGCTTTTGAGGGACCTGAAGGGGGTTTGGGGTGACCAGGATAAGTTTTGAGGGCATCTGAGCGGCTTTCGGGGTCTTGTAGGTGAGTCTGGAAGGGCTTTTGGGGGATCTGGATGAGTTTTGAGGGCATCTGAGGAGCTTTTTGAGGGTTTTGGGTGACCCTTGAAGGCATCTGAGGGCTCTTCAAGGAGTTCTGGGTGAGCCTGGAGGAGCTTTGGGGGTTCCTGGCAGAGCTTTGAGGACACCCTGGAAGTCCCTTGGGTGCTGTGACCTTAGAGGTGACCCTGTCCCCACCCTGTGTCCCCTCCCAGGCTTTGGTGACGACCTCAACTGCATCTTCAACGACGACAACGCCGAGAAGCTGGTGCTGCGCATCCGCATCATGAACAGCGACGAGAACAAGATGCAGGAGGTGGGCAGGGACCTGGGGACACCTCAGGGGACACCTCAGGGGACACCTGGGATGGCCTGGGCGTCACCTGTCCCCACTGTGTCCCCAGGAGGAGGAGGTGGTGGACAAGATGGACGATGACGTCTTCCTGCGCTGCATCGAGTCCAACATGCTGACAGATATGACCCTGCAGGGCATCGAGCAGATCAGCAAGGTGGGGACACCTGGGGGGGCTTGGGGACACCTGGGCTGCCTTGGGGACACCTGGAGGGGTCCATGAAGGGATGGAAGGTCTCCAGAGATACCTGGAGAGCTCCATGGTGACCTTTAGAAGGTTCCAGGAGACCTTTAGAAGATACAGGATGGTCCCTGGTGACAGCTGTGGGCACCTGAGAAGGTCTGTGGGTACCACCAGGTGGTTCAAGATCTCCAGGTAGATCTTGAGGAGCATCAGGAGTTCTCCATGGAGACTTTTAGGAGGTTCCAAGAGATCTTTAGAAAATCTGGAACAGCCATGGTGACACCATGGTGACATCTGTCCCCACCTGCCCAGGTGTACATGCACCTGCCGCAGACGGACAACAAGAAGAAGATCATCATCACCGAGGACGGGGAGTTCAAGGCTCTCCAGGAGTGGATCCTGGAGACCGACGGCGTCAGCCTCATGCGGGTGCTGAGCGAGAAGGACGTGGACCCCGTGCGCACCACCTCCAACGACATCGTGGAGATCTTCACTGTGAGTCACTTGGGGACACCCCTGGGGGTCAGGGACACACCTGGGCTGGGGTTTGAGGGACATCATGGTCCTCATGGTGGAGATCTTCACCGTGAGTCACCTGGGGACACCTGGGGGCACACCTGGGGGTCAGGGACACACCTGGGCTGGGGTTTGAGGGACATCATGGTCCTCATGGTGCACCACCTCCAACGACATAGTGGAGATCTTGACCGTGAGTCACCTGGGGACACCCCTGGGGGGTGAGGGACACCTGGGTCCCCAGGCCATGGGATCCCCAGATTTCGGGAATTCCCACCTCCTGGATTTTGGGAATTCCTACCGCCTGGATTTTGGGATTTGTGGATCCCTGCATTTCAGGATTTCCCACCCCCTGCATTTGGGATTTCCCACCCCCTGTATTTGGGATTTCCCACCCCTGGATTTGGGGAATTCCCACCCCTGGATTTGGGATTCATGGATCCCTGGATCTTGGGGATTCCCAACCCCTGGATTTTGGGATTTCCCACCCCTGGATTTGGGGAACTCCCACCCTCTGGATTTGGGATCCCCCCTGACAGCCCCCTCACCCCGCAGGTTCTGGGGATCGAGGCGGTGCGGAAGGCGCTGGAGCGGGAGCTCTACCACGTCATCTCCTTCGACGGCTCCTACGTCAACTACCGGCACCTGGCGCTGCTGTGCGACACCATGACATCCCGGGGACACCTGATGGCCATCACCCGGCATGGCGTCAACCGCCAGGACACCGGGCCCCTCATGAAGTGCTCCTTCGAGGAGACGGTGCGGGAACGGGATCAGGAATGGGGTTTGGGAATGGGGTTTGGGAAGGGAATGGGGTTTGAGAATGGAGAGTTGGGGTGGGAATGGGGTTTGGGAACTGCTAGGACACCGGGCCCCTCTTTGAGGAGATGGTGTGGGGACAACAGGGAGAATGGGGTTTGGGAATGGGAATGAGGGTGGGAGTGGGAGTGGGGTGGGAACAGGGTGGGAATGGGGATTGGGGTGGGAATGGGGATGGGAATGGGAATTGGGGGCTGGGAATGGGGTAGGAATGGGATGGGAGACGGGTTTGGGGGTGGGAATGGGAATTGGGGTTTGGAGAATGGGGTTTGGGGGCTGGGAATGGGGCATTCTGTGGACATTTTACAGGACTTGGGGTTCAAGAAGGACATTTAAAGGTTGAAACCGATTTTGGGGTGTCCCCCCACTCAGGTCGACGTCCTGATGGAAGCAGCTGCCCACGGGGAGAGTGACCCCATGAAGGGCGTGTCCGAGAACATCATGCTGGGCCAGCTGGCCCCGGCCGGCACCGGCTGCTTCGATCTCCTGCTGGATGCCGAGAAGTGCAAGCACGGCATGGAGATCCCCAGCGCCCTGCCCGGCCTCGGCGTCGGTGGCCGTGAGTCCCCAAAACCCTGGGAAAACTGGGGACACCTCCTGGGAAAACTGGGGACACTCCTTGGAATGGTGGCCAGGTTCCTCCAGGAGCAGCTGGGGACACAACAAGGGTGGTGGCACAAAGACCTTCAAGGTCATGGTGCTCATTGGCCAGTTCTGGGTGTCCCATGGCAAGAGGGGACAGCCTCAGATTTTGGGGTCCGTGCAGATTTTGGGGTGCATCGAGACTGAATTCTACAAGGGAGGAGTTGGGGACACCGCAAGGGTGGTGGTGACATGATGACCTCTGATGTCACTGTGACCACAACCATCTCCCAGCTCTGGTCACCTGGTGTCACCATCCCCCAGATGGTGACCTTCAGGCTTTGGGGGCAACCCAGATTTTGGGATCCCCTAGATATTAATGTCCTTCAGATTTTGGTGTCCCCCAGATGTTGATGTCCCCCAGATTTTGGGGTCACCCCCAGATTTTGGGGTCCCTCAGATGGTAACGTACTTCAGATTTTGGGGTCCCCCACATGTTGGTGCTCCCCAGATGTTGATATTCTCATATTTTGGGGTCCCCCCGTTTTTGAGGTGCCCCTGACCCCGCTTTCTCCGCAGCCACCGGGATGTTCTTCGGCTCAGCCCCCAGCCCCATGGGGGGGATGTCCCCAGCCATGACCCCGTGGAACCAGGGGGCCACCCCGGCCTACGGCGCCTGGTCCCCCAGCGTGGGTGCGTGCGGTGCTGGGAGGGACTGGGAGGGACTGGGAGGGGTGTTCGAAGGGGTCTGGGGTAAAGTGGGGGTCACTGCGATGGCTGTGGGGGGAATTTGGGGTGCATTGGGGGGTGAATTGAGGATGATGAGGAGTCCCCCTGACCCCGTTTTCCCCCACAGGCAGCAGGATGGGCCCAGGTTGTGTTTGAGGGTGGTTTTGGGGTCCTGGGGTGTATTTGGGGGTGGTTTTGGGGTCCTGGGCTGGTTTTGGGGTACCCCTGACCCCCTTTTCCTCCGGGTGGGGCCGGGTTGTGTTTGGGGCTGGTTTTGGGGTCTCAGGTTGTGTTTTGGGGTTCCTGGGCTGGTTTTGGGGTGCCCCTGACCCCCTTTCCCCCCACAGGCAGCGGCATGACCCCGGGCGGGGCCGGGTTCTCCCCCAGCGCCGCCTCCGACGCCTCTGGGTTCAGCCCCGGCTACTCCCCGGCCTGGTCACCCACGCCCGGCTCACCGGGGTCACCCGGCCCCTCCAGCCCCTACATCCCCTCCCCCGGTGAGTACAGCCCCAGAAACACCCCAAAATACCCTGAAATAACCTAAAATACCCTGAAATACCCAAATACCCATAAAATACCCTGGAACACCTAACAACACCCTGAAACACCCTGTAACACCCTAAAATATCCCAAAAATACCTGTAATACACCAGGCAACCTCCAGCAATACCCAGAACACACTGAAACACCCCCAAACACCCTAAAATACCCTGAAATACCCTTAAAATTGCCCAAAATACCCTGTAACACCTAACAACACACTGAAACACCCTGTAACACCCTAAAACACCCCTAAAATAATAGAAAATAACCCAAAACACCCAGAGAGCACCCTGTAACCTGTAACAACACCCTAAACATCCTCTCAACACCATGTTTTACCCTGAAATAGTCCTAAAATAACCTCAAATAATGCAAAACACCCTAAACACCCTGTAACCCCTAACAACATCCCGTGACACCCCAAAACCGTCCCGTAACACCCCCTCACTGAGCCCCACAACACCCGAACAACACCCCAAAGGGACCCCCAAAACCTCCAACAGCCCCACAACACCTGAACAACATTGCAAAGGGCCTCACAACCCTCTACAACACCCCAACCACCCCCCCCATCACCCTCCTGACCTCCTGTCCCCTCTCCGCAGGTGGGGCCATGTCCCCCAGCTACAGCCCGACGTCCCCCGCCTACGAGCCGCGGTCGCCGGGGGGCTACACCCCACAGAGCCCCAGCTACAGCCCCACTTCTCCCAGTTACAGCCCCACCTCCCCCAGTTACAGCCCCACCTCACCCAACTACAGCCCAACCTCTCCCAGTTACAGCCCCACCTCTCCCAGTTACAGCCCGACCTCGCCCAGTTACAGCCCCACTTCACCCAGTTACAGCCCCACGTCCCCGAGCTACAGCCCGACCTCCCCCAGTTACAGCCCTACCTCGCCCAGCTACAGCCCGACATCACCCAGTTACAGCCCAACGTCTCCCAGTTACAGCCCCACCTCCCCCAGTTACAGCCCAACCTCGCCGAGCTACAGCCCCACCTCTCCCAGTTACAGCCCAACCTCTCCCAGTTACAGCCCAACCTCGCCCAGCTACAGCCCCACTTCACCCAACTACAGCCCCACCAGCCCCAACTACACCCCGACCTCTCCCAGTTACAGCCCCACCTCTCCCAGTTACAGCCCCACCAGCCCCAACTACACCCCGACCTCGCCCAACTACAGCCCCACATCTCCCAGTTACAGCCCCCCCCACCTCCCCCAGTTACAGCCCAACCTCGCCGAGCTACCGCCCCACCTCTCCCAGTTACAGCCCAACCTCTCCCAGTTACAGCCCAACCTCGCCCAGCTACAGCCCCACTTCACCCAACTACAGCCCCACCAGCCCCAACTACACCCCGACCTCTCCCAGTTACAGCCCCACCTCTCCCAGTTACAGCCCCACCAGCCCCAACTACACCCCGACCTCGCCCAACTACAGCCCCACATCTCCCAGTTACAGCCCCACTTCCCCCAGTTACAGCCCCACCTCTCCCAGTTACAGCCCGTCCAGCCCCCGCTACACCCCGCAGTCACCCACCTACACCCCCAGCAGCCCCAGTTACAGCCCCAGCAGCCCCAGTTACAGCCCCACGTCCCCCAAGTACACCCCGACCAGCCCCAGCTACAGCCCCAGCTCCCCCGAGTACACCCCGACCTCGCCCAAGTACAGCCCCACGTCCCCCAAGTACAGCCCCACCTCGCCCAAGTACAGCCCCACCTCGCCCACCTACAGCCCCACCACGCCCAAGTACAGCCCCACCTCGCCCACCTACAGCCCCACCTCGCCCGTCTACACCCCGACGTCACCCAAGTACAGCCCCACCTCACCCACCTACAGCCCCACGTCGCCCAAGTACAGCCCCACGTCCCCCACCTACAGCCCCACGTCGCCCAAGGGCTCCACGTACAGCCCCACGTCCCCCGGCTACAGCCCCACGTCGCCCACCTACAGCCTCACCAGCCCAGCCATCAGCCCCGACGACAGCGACGACGACAACTGAGGGTCAGCCTGTGGGGATGGGGGTGGCACCCCCCAAAAAACCCCCTCAGGCCGTGGGGGTGACCCCCAGATCCATGTGGGGATGGGGTTGTTGTTGCACCCCAAAAACCTCACGTGGATACAGGGACGGGGTTGTTGTCACCCTCAAATCCCACAGGCCGTGGGGCTGACCCCAAAATTTATTTGGGGATGTGGTGGTTGTCACCCCCCAAACCCTCACATGGATAGGGGGTTGGGGGTGTCACCCCCTAAACCCGCAAATTCTGATGGCGTCGGGGTTATTGTCACCCCCAAACCCCCAAATTCTGATGGGGTCGGGGTTGTTGTCACTCCAAAATCCCCACCTCGATATGGGGACAGGGTTGTTGTCACCCCCAAACCCCACAGGCTGTGGGGGTGACCCCAAAATTTACACAGCAACGTTGTCACCCCCACATTGAAACGGGGTCGGGGTTGTCACCCCCGCAAAACCCAAAACAGTTGTGGGGGTGACACCCGAATTTCCATGGGAATGGGGTTGTCACCCCCCAAACACCACAGGCGTTGAGGGTGACCCCAATTCCCAATGGTGACGGGGTTGTCACCCCCAAATGGAAATGGGGTTGGGGTTGTCACCCCCAAACCCCCAAGTTCCGGTGGGGACAGGGCTGTTGTCACCCCTCAGATCCCCATAGACTGTTGGGGTGACCCTGAAATTGGGGTGACACCAAAGGGTGGTGATGACTAAATTTGGGGCCACCCCTAAATTGGGGTCACCCCCAAAATTGGAGAGATCCTCAAGACTGAGGGGGAGCCCCTGAATTGAACTGGACCCCCAAAGTTCAGAGGGGGCAACCCCCAAACTGGGGCTGACCCCTAAACTGGGGGGGACCCCTTAATTGGGGTGAAATCCTTCAATTGGGTGGCACCCCTAAATTGGGGGGTTGATCCCCAAGCCAGGCTCTGACCCTTGAATTTGGGGTGACCCTCAAGTCGAGGGTGACCCCCCCAGTTTAGAAATGATCCCCCAGTTCAGGGGTGGGGGAGAGGCAGGTGTGGGACCCCCCCCCCTATTTTGGGGTGTCTGGTGGGGGGGGTTGTAATTTATGGGGTTCTTTAATAAGGATGGGGAGGGGGGGGGGGAGGGGGCGCTCGTTGGTGGCAGTTTTGGGGGTTCAGGGGAGGGGTCCTTTGCCCCTCCCCCACCACCCTTTATTTTGCTGTTTTCACTTTTGGGGTTGGGGGGGGAGGGGAAGCGAATTTTGGGGAATTTCAGATTTTGGGGGAAGTTAATAAAAGTTTTACTGATTTGCACCTGTGACTGTTTTTGGGGGAGGGGGGAACACCCCAAAACTCCTCATTTGGGGACACCTGGACACAGCTGGACACCTGTGGTGCCCCTGCGGAGCTTGAGGGGGATGTGGAGGAACATCAGGGTGGGCGTGGGTGGGTCATGGAGGAACACCGTGGTGGCCGTGGTTGGGTTGTTGTGGCCGTGGTTGGGTCATGGTAGCCATGGTTGGGTAGTGGTGGCCATGATTGGGTGGTGGTGGCCGTGGTTGGGTGGTGGTGGCCATGGTTGGGTTGTGAGGGCCGTGGTTGGGTCATGGTGGCCATGGTTGGGTGGTGGTGGCTGTGGTTGGGTGGTGGTGGCCATGGTTGGGTGGTGGTGGTCGTGGTTGGGTTGTGGTGATGATGGTTGGGTCATGGTGGCCATGGCTGTTTTATGGTGGCTGTGGTTATGTCACCCCTGGGTTGCTCCCCACCCACTCCAGGACCCCTTTTAGGGACCCCCCCCAAACCCTCAGGTCACATTTTGGGGTGCCCTGTGTCACTCTCCCCCCCCAGTGACATTTTGGGGTGCCCTGTGTCGCTCTGTCCCCCCCGGGTCACATTTAGGTGTCCCCCGGGCCCCCCAAACCCTCGGGTGACATTTTGGGGTGTCCCAGGTCCCTCTGGACCCTTTTGGGGTCGCATCTCGGGGTCCCCAACTCGCGGGCGTTCCCTTTTGGCGGGAAAAGCCGAGACCCCGCCCACACAGGGAGGAGCCAATCCAAATCGCGCCTCATTCCATATATGGACATATGGGCGTGGCCAACAATACGTGCGGGTACCGAAGGGGCGTGGCCAACAAAGGGGCGTGGCTTCGCTCTGTCATGGCGGCGCCCACAGTGGACGGTGCGCGTGGGGGGGGGCGGGAGGATTTGGGTTTTTTGGGGGATTTTTGGGGGGATTTTTTTGGTTTTTTGGGGGGATTTGTGGTCGGGGGCGGAGCTCTGACCTCTCCCCTCCCCCCGCAGCCCCTCAGGGGGTCCCCGACCCCCCTGGGCACCCCCAGGACGCGGCCGCGGAGGAGCCCGAGGAGGAGCTCGAGTGAGTTTTCGGGGGGAATTTTTTGGGGTCCCTGAGGGGTTTTGGGGTCCCTGACCCCCCCCTCGGCTCTCCCCAGTTTCCCCCAGTACGAACTGGGCCGCCCCCCCCGCCAGGTTTGGGGGGCGCGGGAGGAATTCGCGCGGCGCCCCGAAAATTTCCTGCGAGGCTGCAAATGGTGAGAGACTCCAAAACCCCCCGAAAACCCCCCAAAATCACCCCAAACCCCCCGAAAACCCCCCAAAAATCACCCCAAAACCCCCCCGAAAATCACCCCAAAACTCCCAAAAATCACCCCAAAACTCCCCAAAAGTCACCCCAAAAATCCCCCAAAAATCACCCCAAAACCCCCAAAAATCACCCCAAAACTCCCGGGGAAGGAAGTTTGGGGTCTCCCTGGGGAGTGGGAGTGGGGGTCCCCAATATCGGGGGGATTTTTTTGGGTTCGTGGGGGTTGAAATGGGGGTCCTCAACACCTGGGGGGGGGCAAAAATGGGGCTCCCCAACACCTGGGGGTTATTTTGGGGTCCATGGGGAGGGTCCCCAATATCTGGGGGTTATTTTGGGGTCTCTGGGGTGACACTGGGGGGGTCCCCAACACCTGGGGGTTATTTTGGGCTCCCCAACACCTGGGGGTTATTTTGGGGTCCATGGGGAGGGTCCCCAACACCTGGGGGTTATTTTGGGCTCCCCAACACCTGGGTGATTGTTCTGGGGTCCATGGGGGGTCCCCAGGGGGGTTATTTTGGGGTTCCATGTGGGGGTCCCCAGGGGGGTTATTTTGGGGTCCATGTGGGGGTCCCCAGGGGGGTTGTTTGGGGTCCATGGGGTGACTCGGGGGTCCCCCCTGCCCTGCCCCCCCAGGGCCCCCGACGGCTCCTGCGTGCTCACCTGCAGCGACGACAACGCCCTGAGGATCTTCGACCTCCCCTTCCCCCCGGGACCCCCCCCGGGGGCGCCCCTCCCCCAGCTGGTGGGTGACAGGCTGGGGGAGGGGCTGGGGTCCCGGCAGAGGGGATCTGGGGGGGCTGGGGGTCAGGATGGGCGACAACGCCCTGAGGATCTTCGACCTCCCCTTCCCCCCGGGACCCCCCCCGGGGGCGCCCCTCCCCCAGCTGGTGGGTGACAGGCTGGGGGAGGGGCTGGGGTCCCGGCAGAGGGGATCTGGGGGGGCTGGGG
>JAGGNK010007293.1:131364-163167 GCA_017590115.1 Montifringilla adamsi
AAAAAAAAAAAGAAATAATTTACCGCAGCCATCTTTGTTTTATGCAGAAAAATCTCCGGCTTCGGGTCCCCCCCGGCTGGGGCCACACAAATATTTGTCCCTCGCCGAGCCGGGATCTGCGGGAGGGGGAAAAGCAAAAAAAAATATCATTCATGAGGCCCCAAAAGCGAGCAAAAAGACCCTAAAATGAGCAGGATGAGGATTATTCGCCTGCTCGGGCTGTAGCGGCGAAGGCTGGGGGGGGTGGGGTGGGGGGAGCTTTGGGATTTATTATTTTTGAGGGGTTTTTTTGAATTTTTTTTTTTTTGGTGTTTTTAAGGATTTTTCGTGGGTTTTGTTTTTAATTTCTTTTTTTAATTTTTACCTCGCGCGGGTGATTTTTAAGGTTTTTTGGTGCTTTTTTTTTTTTTGATGTTGATTTTTACCCTTTTCCAGCCCTTTCTATTTTTTGTTTATTTTTAACCTTTTTTTTCATTCCCTTCCCTTTTTAAATATTAATGTTTATTTTTTGACTCTCCTCCTTTACCATATCAATTTTAAGCTTGATTCCCCCCTTTTCTTCCCATTCCTTCCCCATTTTAAATTTTCATGTCGATTTTTACCCCTTTTTGCCTCTCCTTCCACCCCTTTTCCACTTTTCCACCCCATTTTTTCATTTCACCGTTCCTTTCCCCTCCAATTTAACTCCTTTTCAATTCTCCCCTTTATTTCCTTCATTCTCTCCCTCAACGCTTCCCTTTCCTCCTTTTTTTTTTTTTATATTAATTTTATTTTTTTTTCCTCCTTAATTCCCCTCCCCCTTTCGCGGGTTGGGTTTTGTCGCTTTTTTGTGTGTTTTTGAAGCTTTTTTCGCCTCTTTTTCACCCTCCTTCCTCCCCTAAGGTGCGTGTGGGGCAACTTTAAAAAAAAACCCTCATTCGGCCATTTTGCGCTTTTTTTTTTCCCCTCACGAAGGTGGGGGGGGAACCACCCCCCCATTTTCCCTCATTTTTAACCCCTCCCTCCTCCATATTTTTTTACGCCTTTCCCCCTTACGCCGAGGGTCCCCCCGGCCCCCCGCCCCTCACCCGGCCATGGCGTCCCCGCTGAGGGAGGACGAGGAGGAAGAGGAGGAGATGGCGGTGTCCGAGGGGGACGAGGAGGACGACGACGAGGAGGACGACGAGGAAGAGGAGGAGGAAGACGCCGCCGCCGCCGCCGCCGCCGCTGCCGCGCTCTTGGCCGGCCACCGAGGGCCCCCCGACATCTTCGCCGGGCCGGCCCCGGCCCCGCTCCCGCCGCCGCCACCCCAAGCCCCTCAGAGATTCCCGGAGGAACCGCCGGGACCCCCCGAGTGACCACCCCAAGCCCCTCAGAGCTTCCCGGAGGAACCGCCGGGACCCCCCGAGTGACCACCCCGAGCCCCTCAGAGATTCCCGGAGGAACCGCCGGGACCCCCCGAGTGACCACCCCGAGCCCCTCAGAGGTTCTGGAGGTACCGGAACCCCCTGAGCCCTCAGAGCTTAGCGGAAGAACCACCGGGACCCCCCCTCAGAGCTCCCCCCAGATTCCCTCAGAGCTTCCCGGGGGAACCGCTGAGACCTCCGAGTGCTCCCCATCCTCGATCCCCTCCGAGCTTTTTGCAGCTGGTGGGATCCCCCGAGCCCCTCAGAGCTTCCCGGAGGTACCGCTGAGACCCCCGGGTGCCCTCCGCCCCCGATTCTCTCAGAGCTTCCCGCAGTTACCAGGAACCCCGAACACCTCAGAGGTTCTCGGGGGTACCGGGACCCCCCAAGCATCCCCCCGAGCTGATCGCCACTCGATCCCCTCAGCGCTTCCCCCGAGCTCCCCCTTTCCGCTCCCTCAGCGCTTCCCGGAGGCGCCCACAGGTACCGAGACCCCCGATCCTCAGCTGTCCCCTCAGATCTTCCCGCAGGTACCGAGCCCCGCTGGCCCCTCAGCTCTTCCCGGAGCTTCCCGCGAGTACCGGGACCCCCGAGACCCCCGATCTGCCCCCACTCCCTCAGAGCTTCCCGGGGCCTCCCACAGCTACCGAGGCTCCCCGAGCCCCACTGTCACCTCAGTGCTTCCCGGAGATACCGGGACCCCCTGCCCCTCCTCCGGTCCCCTCAGCGCTCCCCGCAGGTATCAGGACTCCCTGAGGCCTTCACCCGTTCCCCTCAGCGCTTTTTGCAAGAGCCGGGAGCCCCTGAACCCCACTGTCCCCTCAGCGCTTCCCGCAGGTACCGGAGACCCCCTGACCCCTTTACCCGGTCCCCTCAGCTCCTCCCGGAGCTTCCCGCAGGTACTGGGACCCCCTGAGCCCCCCTGATCCCCACTGTCCCCTCAGCGCTTCCCGCCGCACGGGGGGTGGGCTGTGAGGGGAGGGAGGTGTTTGTAAACAACCGCGAGTGTCACCGCGAGTGTCACCGTGCGGCCACCCGTGTGTGGGGACACCTCCCGCCGCACACCGGGCCTGAGGGGACACGGCGCTGGTAGGAGCCCGGCCGTGGGGTGACGGGGGCTGGATGTCCCCTGCCAGGACCCAGAGTGGGTGCTGACCCCATCATGTGGGGTGACAGGGGCTGGATGTCCCCTGCCAGGACCCAAAGTGGGATCTGACCCCATCATGTGGGGTAACAGGGGCTGGATGTCCCCTGCCAGGACCCAAAGTGGGCACTGACCCCATGATGGGGGCTGGATGTCCCCTGCCAGGACTCAAAGTGGGCACTGACCCCATGATGGGGGCTGACAGTGCCCTGCCAGGACCCAAAGTGGGATCTGACCCCATCATGTGGGGTGACGGGGGCTGGATGTCCCCTGCCAGGACCCAGAGTGGGTGTTGAACCCCACAGCGAGGATGACCGGGACTGCTGTGTCCCTGCCAGGACCCAAAGTGGGTGCTGACCCCATCATGTTGGATGACAGTTGTTGCTGTGCATCTGCCAGGACCCAGAGTGGCTGTTTTGGGGGGTGTTAGGGGCTGTAGGTACCTGACAGGACCCAAGGTGGCTGTAGCACCCGACGTTTTAGGATCATGGGTGCTGTAGGTACCTGACAGGACCCCGATCAGTTGTTTTATCCCGTTTTGATGTGTTTGGGGGCTGTTTCTCCCCTTCCAGGACCCCGATCAGTTATTTTACCCCATTTTGAGGTGTCTGGGGGTCGTTTCTCCCCTTCCAGGACCCTGAACCATTTGTTTTGCCCCATTTTGAGGTGTCTGGGGGGGTCGTTTCTCCCCTTCCAGGACCCTGAACCATTTGTTTTGCCCCATTTTGAGGTGTCTGGGGGGGTCGTTTCTCCCCTTCCAGGACCCTGAACCGTTTGTTTTACCCCATTTTGAGGTGTCTGGGGGTCGTTTCTCCCCTTCCAGGACCCTGAACCGTTTGTTTTGCCCCGTTTTGAGGTGTTTGGCTGCCCATGGCCTCAGATGGCCTCAGGTGTCACCGTTGTCCCCTCCGGGACGGAGCCGTTGTCCCCAGGACCCGTGCTGGGAGCCGCTTCCACGGGATTTTATTGTTTTATTGCGTTTTATCACCTTTTATCAGGATTTATTTTATTTACCAACCACCACCTCTGGGTGCCAGCGACTCAGCTGAGCCTTCACCCCAAATTCCAGCCCCGTGGGGAGGTTTGGTGCCTCCATCCCTCCACCTGAGAACTCCTCCTGCGGGTGGTAAATGGGGAAAAACGAGCATTTCACACCAAAATTCCCATTTTTCTCACCCTCATTCCCAGTGTGGGGGTTCAAACGCCTTTACTGGTGGTTTTCCATCAAGTGGGGCACTAAAATTGACCATTTTTGTCCAAAATTAAGAGGGTTTTTTTCCCCTTCTGAATTAAATTTCTTGGATTCTTCTCACACTGCTGAGGGGAAAAGGCATCTCAAAGCCCAGAGGGGTGAGTTTGGTTTAAAAATCAGCTTTAAAGTGAAGCCACTTGCTTTGAAAAGGCTCAGAAGTGGATAAATTCAGATTTTAGAAGCTTTCTTTTTCCCAAAAAGGTTAAAAAGGAGTAAATTTGGGGGTTACTTCCCCCTTTCCCCCCACAAATGTTTAGAAATGGCTTAAATCTGGGTTTGGAACCTTTTCCTTGGCCCTGAAATGCCCAGAATTTGGTAAATTTGTATTTTAGCCTCCTTTTTTTGCCCCCAAATGCTCAGAAATGGGTAAATGCGAATTTTGGAGCTCCCAAGAATGAGTCAATTCAGCTTTTAGAACAATTTGTGTTTCTGGAAAAGCTTAGAAATGGATAATTTTGGGATTCACACTCCTGCTTTTCCCCAGAATTGTTCAAAAATGAGTAAATTTGGGACTTTTCTCCCCACAGTGCTCAAGAATTGGTACATCTGGATGACAGAGCTCACAAAAATGCTCAAAGTGGGGCAAAATTAGATTTTAACCTCCTCTAAAACACTCAGAAATGAGCACACTGATCTTAGAGCTCCCTCTTTTCCAGAAAAGCTCAGACATGAATAAATTTGGATTTTAACCTCCCTTTTTTCCCCCCAAACCCCTCAGAAATGGGCAAACCTCACCTTCCGCTGCTTCCCTGACCTTTTCCTTTGGCTTTTTCTGCACTTTTGGACCAATTCCTGAATTCTTTTTCCTCAGACCCCCCCTGTGGGACACACAGCCACCCCCAAACCAGCCCTAAATCCACTTTTTAAAACTTTCCCCCCCAACCACCCCAAATCCCCATTTTTACCCTTTTTCCTTCCCCATACACCCCCAATCTCCATTTTTTATCCTTTTCCCTCTGAGAACATCCCCAATCCTCATTTTTTTCACTTTTTTCCTCCCCCAAATCCCCATTTTTATTAACCTTTCTCCCCCTGGAGCAGAAGTTTTGCCCATTTTTAACCTTTCCCCCCCCGGATCAGCAACAGCCTGGCCTCTCTCCCCGGATCTGAGGTGAAATAACACTTTTTCCCCATTTTCCCAGCGGGAAGCCAACTCCTCCCCCTCCTCCACAGCTGAAACTTGTTGGTTTGGGGTTTTTTTTAATCCTTTTTCCCCGATTTTTGCCGTTTTCAGCCCATCCCAGCAGAGAACAATGGCGAGGCCGCCGCAGCTCCGCAGCCGGGCTGGGGGGGAGCACCCAAAACAACAGAATTTTCACTTCAAAAAAAAAAAACCCCAACAAACACCCCAAAAATCAAACCTAAACTCGAGCTTTTCCACACTTGGCACCAAGTTCCTGAGCAAAGGCCTGGCCGGCTGCTCCAGCGTCGGGAACAGCAGGAAAACTGGGGGGAAACACCCCAAAAAACCCCAAATCGGGGATTCCTGCAGCGTGGGGGAAGCGGCGCCTCACTCCCCGCCGTGCCTCTTCCCCCAGTTTTTCCCTTTTCCCCCCATTTTGGAGCTCCCCTCCCTTTTTCTTTGTTCCAACTCCTTCCTCCCCTTTGCCGGAATCACTCCCCCTTTTTTTTTTTTTTTTTTTCCTTTTTTTTTTTTTTTTTTATTGTGGTTTTTGCTACATTTTTTCCATTTTTCCACCTATCCCCCCCCTCCTTTCACCGTTTCATTTGCAATTTCCACCATTTTCCCCTCATTTCTCTCTCCTCTCATCCACTCGGGTGGGGGGTTTACTTTAGGATCGCGGCCCTCCCTTCTCCGGGCGGGGGTTTTTTGGTGTTTTTTCGGTTTTTTTCCCCTTTTTCTCGAGGTGCGGGGAGTGGGAGCGTCACGTGTGTGGAAAATTCTGGTTGATGCTTTGCCAACGCGCCCCGGCTCCCCGCGCATGTCCGATGGGGCCGGGGGGGTGAAAAGGGGGGAAAACACCCCAAAAATGGCAGGATCGGGCCCGCAGGGGCTCGGCCCCTTCCCCGCCAGCGGCCGCGTGTCCCCGGCAACACCCCCAGGTGATGGTTTGGGTTGAAAAACCAGCGAAAAGGGGAATTTGGAAAGCGAGGAGCCGGTGAGGGAGGGGGCCCCCGCGGATGTCCGGGGGGGCGGGGGGGGGGGTTGGATTTGGGGGTGAAAAGGGGGGAAAACACCCCAAAAATGGCAGGATCGGGCCCGCAGGGGCTCGGCCCCTTCCCCGCCAGCGGCCGCGTGTCCCCGGCAACACCCCCAGGTGATGGTTTGGGTTGAAAAACCAGCGAAAAGGGGAATTTGGAAAGCGAGGAGCCGGTGAGGGAGGGGGGGGAACAGGGCGGGCTGGGCCTCGGCGCTGCCGCCATGGTAAAAAACGGGCGGAAAAAAGGAGATTTTGGGGTGTTCGCCCCCGCGGGGGCGGCGCTGCCGGTGGTCCCGGCGCCCGGCCCGGCCGCCCGGGGCTGGCAGGCGGCGGTGCCAAGGGATTAGGCTGGAATGTGACCCCGGCGGCGCCGGGTGTTGCTTCCTGTCCCCACGCCAAGCTTGGCACCCGCTGTCACCCCCCCGTGTGTCTGTGTGTGTGTGTGTGTGTGTGTGTGTGTGTGTGTCCCTGGGGACACCCTCGGGGTGATTTACGGGTGACAGCGCGGGGGACCCGCTGGGGACGGGCACGCGTCGGGCGGGGGCCGTGCCAGCGGCTGGCAGATGTGACACCTCTCTGTCGCCGGCGTCACCCCGGGCGGCTGCCAGAGCGGCGGGGACAGCCGGGGCCGTGACACGGATGCGGTGTCACCGCCCCGGGGACAACGGGCCGCGGGAATGCGCGGTGGCCCCTGTCACACGGGGATGCCGGTGGCCCTCGGCCAAGGGCTTGGGAAATCCTCTGCTGGCGGTTGGTCACCGTCACCGTGACACCGGTGTCCCCATGTGAGGGGTTGGGGAATCCTCTGCTGGCAGCTGGTGACACCGCTGTCCCCAGAGTGAGAGCTGGGGAATGCTCTGCTGGTGTTTGGTCACTGTCACCGTGACACTGCTGTCCCCATGTGAGGGTCAGGGAATCCTCTGCCATCATTTGGTCACTCACAGTGTCACTGCTGTCCCCTGGGCCCAATGGCTGGGAAATCCTCTGCTGTCACGGTGACACTGCTGTCCCCATGTGAGGGTCGGGGAATCCTCTGCCATCTCCTGGTCACTGTCACAGTGTCACTGGTGTTTGGTCACTGTCACAGTGTCACTGCTGTCCCCTGGGCTGAGCCGTTTGGGAATCCTCTGCCATCCATCAGTCGCTGTCCTGGTGACACTGCTGTCCCCAGAGTGAGAGCTGGGGAATGCTCTGCTGGTGTTTGGTCACTGTCACAGTGACACCAGTGCTTGGTCAGTGTCACAGTGTCACTGCTGTCCCCAGGGTGAGAGCTGGGGAATGCTCTGCTGGTGTTTGGTCACTGTCACGGTGTCACCAGTGCTTGGTCAGTGTCACAGTGTCACTGCTGTCCCCACATGAGGGTCAGGGAATCCTCTGCCATCTCTCGGTCACTGTCACAGTGTCACCAGTGCTTGGTCAGTGTGACAATGTCACCGGTGTCCCCACGGTGAGAGCTGGGGATTACTCTGCCATCGTTTGGTCACTGTCACAGTGTCACCGGTGTCCCCAGGGTGAGAGCTGGGGATTGCTCTGCCATCTCCTGGTCACTGTCACAGTGTCACCAGTGCTTGGTCACTGTCACAGTGGCACTGCTGTCCCCTGGGCTGAGCCGTTTGGGAATCCTCTGCCATCCATCAGTCACTGTCACAGTGACACCGGTGTTTGGTCACTGTCACAGTGACGCTGCTGTCCCCACGTGAGGGTTGGGGAATGCTCTGCTATCAGTCAGTCACTGTCACGATGACAGCAGTGTTTGGTCACTGTGACAGTGACACTGCTGTCCCCTGTCCCTGTCCCCATTCTATCCCCATCCTGCCCTTGTCCCTGTCCTCATCCTTGTCCTTGTCGTGTCCCTGTTCTCATCCTGCCCTTGTCCCTGTCCCATCCTCCCCCTGCCCCTGTCCCCATCCTGTCCCTGTCCTGCCCCCGTCCTGTCCTCGTCCCCATGGCTGATGCCACCGTGTCCCCACAGATGGTGACGAGGATCTGCTGCGGGGCCTCGAGGGGGCCCTGGGGGTGAAGAAGAAGAAAAGGGGCCCCCGGAAACAGAAGGAAAACAAACCCGGAAAACCCCGGAAACGGAAAAAACTGGTGGGTGCTGCTGGGCTCAGGGACAGGTGACACATCTGGGGACAGTGGGTGGGGGCAGGGACAGGGTCTGGGGACAGTGGGTGGGGTCAGGGACAGGGGACAGGGTCTGGGGACAGGTGACAGGCCCTTAGGGACGGCTGGCAGGGTCTGGGGGCAGGTGATGGGTTGGGGGTGGCTGATGGGGGTCTCTGGGATGACTGATGGGTCTCTGAGGGTGCCCAGCAGGGTCCTGGTGTGACTGAGGGAGGGTCTCAGGGTTAGTGACGGTTTTTGGGGTGTTTTGGGTTGGTTTTGGGGTGCCCAGGTGAATGAGGATGAGCTGGAGTCAGAGAGGGACGAGTACCCTCGTGAGGAGTACCAGGAGTGGTTCACGGGGTCCTGGTGTGGTTCAGAGCTCTCAGGGTGACCAGAGGGGGGTCTCAGGGTCACTGACAGGTTGTTTTGGGGTATTTATGGGGTGTTTTTGGGGTGCCCAGGTGAGCGAGGATGAGCTGGAGTCGGAGAGGGACGAGTACCCTCGTGAGGAGTACCGGGAGTGGTTCAGGGCTCTCAGGGTGACTGAGGGGGCTCTCAAGGTGACCAAAGGGGGGGGTCTCAGGGTCAGTGACAGTTTTGGGGTGTTTTTGGGGTGCCCAGGTGAGCGAGGATGAGCTGGAGTCGGAGAGGGCTGAGTACCCCCGGGAGGAGTACCAGGAGTGGTTCAGGGCTCTCAGGGTGACTGAGGGGGCTCTCAGGGTGACCAAAGGGGGGTCTCAGGGTCACTGACAGGTTGTTTTGGGGTATTTATGGGGTGTTTTTGGGGTGCCCAGGTGAGCGAGGATGAGCTGGAGTCGGAGAGGGACGAGTACCCCCGGGAGGAGTACCGGGAGAAGTCGGAGAGCGGCGGCAGCGACTCGGGCGGCGCGGCGCGGAAGCGGCGGCGGAAGCACCGCGAGAAGAAGGAGAAGAAAACCAAGAGGCGGAAAAAGGCCGATGATGAGGGGGGGCAGAAGGTCAAGGTACGGCCTGGGGGTCACCCCGGCCTGGGGGGCACTGGGGGCACCCCCTGTCCTGCCCTGTGCGGGGAAATGGGGGTTCTGGGGGGGTTCTCATGGGGGTCCTGATAGCTGTGGGGGGTCTTCATGGGGGTTCTGTCACTCTGAGGGTCCCTGTGGTGGTGCCAAAACCCCTTGGGTGCCCACGGGGGTCCCATCACCCACGTGGGGACCTTCAGGGGTCCCAAAAGGTGACGTGTTTCCTTCTCCTCCTCCCTGTTCCTGGTGTTTCTCCCTGTCCTGGTCCGTCCCCCTGCTGTCCCCGTGTCCCCGAGCAGGCGGTGGAGCAGAAATCCTCGGCACAGCTCTTGGGGGCCTGGGGGCTGGAGGACGTGGACCACGTGTTCACCGAGGAGGATTATCACACCCTCACCAACTACAAGGCCTTCAGCCAGTTCATGAGGTGGGGCTGGGGGCACCCCGGGGGTCCTGGGGGTCCCTCTGGGTGTTTGGGGGCACCCTCAGGGTCCCTCTGGGTGTTTTGGGACACTTGAGGGTTTTGGGAGGGTCCTTTTGGGTCATCCCAGGGTGCTGGGGGACACTTGAGGGACCTAGCAGGGGACACCTGAGAGTCCTGAGTGACCATGGGGCCACCCCGAGATCCTGAGTGACCCCAGGGATCCTGAGTGACCCCAGGGCTGTCCCAGGATCCTGAGTGACCCCAAGGATCCTGAGTGACCCCAGGGCTGTCCCGGGATCCTGAGTGACCCCAGGGATCCTGAGTGACCCCAGGGTTATCCCAGGATCCTGAGTGACCCCAGGGCTGTCCCGGGATCCTGAGTGACCCTGGTCCATCCCAGTCCTCTCTGTGACCCCCAAACCACCCCCCAAGAGCCGCATCTCTGCCCTCTGTGACCCCAACCCCCCCACACCCCTTCTCACCCCCACCCCACCTCCTCCCCGGTCTCCGGGGAGTTACTGGGGTGTTTGAGAGTCCTTGTGTGATTTTAGGTGTCCCTGTGGTGGACATTTAGGTGTCCCTTTAGGTTTGGGGGGTCCCTAGGATGTTTTGGGGTCCCTGTGGTGGTTTGGGGTCCCTGGGATGTTTTGGGGTCCCTGGGTGGTTGGGGGGGGTTCCTGGGGTGCTTTGGGGATCCCTAGGATGTTTTGGGGTCCCCTGGGTTGTTTGGGGGTCCCTGACCCGCCGTGCCCCCCAGGCCCCGGGCACAAGAAGCGCAGCAAGAGCCCGCGAGTGCCCGAGCTGAAGAGGAAGATGAAGGGCAGGAAGATGGCCCCGCTCAAAATCAAGCTGGGAGTACTGGGAGGCAAACGCAAGAAGAGCAGCTCGGTGAGAACCCTGAGGGCACTGGGAGCACTGGGGGACACTGGGGGACAGGGCAGGGGGCACTGGGGGCACTGGGGACACTGGGAGTGGGGACACCCAGGGACAGGGACACTGAGGATGGATGCATGGGATGAGGCACTTGTCCTCGCTGTCCCCTGGTGACTCCATGTCCCTGCTGTCCCCTGCTGTCCCTGATGTCCCCACTGTCCCTGATGTCCCCACTGTCCCTGATGTCCCCGCTATCCCCCGCTGTCCCTGCTGTCCCCTGATGTCCCCGCTATCCCCCGCTGTCCCCGCTGTCCCCACTATCTCCTGATGTCCCCGCTATCCCCTGCTGTCCCCGCTATCCCCTGATGTCCCCGCTGTCCCCGCTGTCCCCTGATGTCCCCGCTATCCCCCACTATCCCCCGCTGTCCCCTGATGTCCCTGCTATCCCCCGCTGTCCCCGCTGTCCCCTGATGTCCCCGCTGTCGGAAGAGGAGGGCGAGAAGGAGGTGAGGCCGAGGAGGAGTCTGACGCCGAGAGCCCCGGGGTGCTGGGGGCCGCCCCCCGCCCCGACCCCACCACGCGCCTCAAGAAGCTCAAGCGGGGCCGCCCCGGGCGCAAGAAGAAGAAGGGTGAGCGTCCCCGAGCGTCCCCGAGTGTCCCCGAGCGTCCCCGGGTGCCACCACCCCGCCGCGCGATGGTGACGTCCCCGTGTCCCCTCCCCGTCTCTCCTTGCAGCCCCCGGCGCCGGGCCGGGCCGGGAGCACGGCCCCGTGGGGACGGGCACGGCGCACGGTGAGACACCCCAAGTGTCCCCAAGGTGTCACCCGGGGTCCCCAAGCCCCCACGGGTGTCCCCTGCCCCGAGCGGGGGCCGCGGTTCTCTCTCTGTCTCCAGCCCGGTGGTGGTGGCTGGGGGGGTCCCCAGTCCCTGGTGTCCTCTGAGGGGTGTCCCCAAGTGTCACCTGCCCTGTTCCTGTGCCCCCATCTCCCGTCCCATTTGCCCCCATCTCCTGTCCCTGTGTCCCCATGTCCCATCCCTGTGTCCCTAACCTTGTTCCCATGTCCTCAGCCCTGTCCCTGTGTCCCCAGCCCTGTCCCCAGTTCCTCCATCCTGCTGTTCCCAGTGTCCGCATGTCCCCATCGCTGTCCCCAGTGCCCCCATCCTTCTGTTCCCAGTGTTCCCATGTCCCCACCCCTGAGCCAGGGGTGTCCCCAGTGCCCCCATCCTCAGTGTCCCCATGTCCCTATCTCTGTCCCCAGTGCCCCCATCCTTCTATTCCCAGTGTCCCCATGTCCCCACCCTGGAGTCCCCTGTCCCCAGTACCCCTCAGCCCCATCCCCAGTTCCCCCAGTGTCCCCATGTCCCCACCCCTGTCCCCAGTACCCCTCAGCCCCATCCCCAGTTCCCCCAGTGTCCCCATGTCCCCATCCCTGTCCCCAGTGCCCCCAGTGCCCCCCACTCCCTCTGAGGGGGCACGGTGGCCACAGTGACAGCAGTGACAGGGTGGCAAAGGTGACAGTGGTGACAGAGGTGACAGTGGTGATAGCAGTGACAGGGTGACAGCAGTGACAGGGTGACAGCGGTGACAGAGTGACAGGGTGACAGCAGTGACAGCCCTGCCACCGTCCCCGCAGGGCCTGGCCCCGAGGAGGAGGGCGATGGCTACGAGACGGACCACCAGGACTACTGCGAGGTGTGCCAGCAGGGCGGGGAGATCATCCTGTGCGACACCTGCCCCCGCGCCTACCACCTGGTGTGCCTGGACCCCGAGCTGGACCGCGCCCCCGAGGGACGCTGGAGCTGCCCCCACTGCGTGAGCGGGCGCTGGGGGCACTGGGGGGGCACTGGGAGGGTCTAGGGGCATCCTGAGGGGACTGGGGGCACTGGGAGGGCACTGGGGAGCACTAAGGATATCCTGGAGAAGACTGGGGGGCACTAGAGGTGTCCTGGGGGGGGTTTAGGGTCATCCTGGGGGGATTTGGATAGTGCTGGGGGGGTTTTGGGGCTGTTCCCTGTCAGTTTGGGGTGTGCAGGCTGTTTTGGTCCCTTCCCTGGTGTTGTGTCCGTCGCTGTGGGGCTGTTTTGGGGTCACCCCTCTGACCCCAATCCATCCCCAGGAGAAGGAGGGCGTGCAGTGGGAGGCCAAGGAGGAGGAGGAGGAGGAGGAAGAGGAGGAAGAGGAGGGCGAGAAGGAGGAGGAAGATGACCACATGGAGTACTGCCGCGTGTGCAAGGACGGCGGCGAGCTGCTGTGCTGCGACGCCTGCGTGTCCTCGTACCACATCCACTGCCTGAACCCGCCCCTGCCCGAGGTCCCCAGCGGAGAGTGGCTCTGTCCCCGCTGCACGGTACTGGGGACACTGGGGACGTGGGGACATGGGGACACCAGGGACAGCAGGGACACCGGGGACAGCAGGGACACTGGGGACACTGGGGACAGCAGGAGTCTAAGGGACATGGGGACACTGGGGACACCAGGGACACTGGGAACAGCAGGGATACTGGGGACAGCAGGGCTCTTAGGGACATGGGGACACCGGGGACACCAGGGGGTATGGGGTCATGGGAACACTGTTGGGACATGGGAACACTCTGGGGACTTGGGGACACTGTGGGGACATGGGGACACGGGATATTGTGGGATATAGGGACATGGGGACACTATGGGGACATGGGAACACTGCTGAGGACATGGGGATACTGTGGGGACATGGGGACACTGTGGGACATGGGGACACTGTGGGCTCACGGGGACAGCGCAGGGCCCCACCTCAGGGCACAGCCCCCTCCCCCCGATGTCCCCAGCAGTGTCCCCTGTCCCCGCAGTGCCCGGTGCTGAAGGGGCGCGTGCAGAAGATCCTCTACTGGCGCTGGGGGGAGCCCCCCGCCCCCGTGGCCCCCCCCGGGGCCCCCCAGGCGCAGGAGGGGCCCCCCCAGGCCCTGCAGGGCCGCTCCGAGCGAGAGTTCTTCGTCAAGTGGGTGGGGCTGTCCTACTGGCACTGCTCGTGGATCAAGGAGCTGCAGGTACACCCCCAAACACCCGCGGGACCCCAAAACATCGGGGGGACCCCAAAGTTTGGGGGAACACCCTAAAATGTGGGGGGGCTCAGCATGGGTGGGGCTGTCCTACTGGCACTGCTCCTGGATCAAGGAGCTGCAGGTACACCCCCAAACACCCGCGGGACCCCAAAACATCGGGGGGACCCCAAAAACCTGGGGGGGGTACCCCAAAGTTTGGGGGAACACCCCAGAATATGGGGGGGTTCAGTATGGGTGGGGCTGTCCTACTGGCACTGCTCCTGGATCAAGGAGCTGCAGGTACACCCCCAAACACCCGAGGGACCCCAAAGTGTATGGAGGGATTCCACAGTTAACTTTGGGATGCCCTCTCTAACATTGGGGTGCTCTAATTTTGGGGTGTTCCCCAAGTTGGGGTGTTCCACTTTAACTTTGGGGTTTTCTCCTCCAACTTTGGGGTGTCCCCTCCAACTTTAGGATGTTGCCTTTAACTTTTGGATGCCTTCTCTAACTTCGGGGTGTCCCCCCTAACTTTGGGGTTTTCCCCTCTTACTTTGGGGTTTTTCTATCTAACTTCGGGATGCTCTGTCTAATTTCGGGATGATTCCCGTTGACTTTGGGGTTTTCCCCTCCAAATTTGGGGTGTCCCCCTTAACTTTGGGGTGTCCCCCCTAACTTTGGGGTGTCCCCTTCGATCTCGGGGCGCAGCTGGAGATCTTCCACCTGGTGATGTACCGGAACTACCAGCGGAAGAACGACATGGACGAGCCCCCTCCCCTGGACTACGGCTCCGGGGACGACGACCCCAAGAGCGAGAAGCGGGGGGCTGGGGGGGACCCCCTTTTCGGGGGCATGGAGGAGCGCTTCTACCGCTACGGCATCAAACCCGAGTGGATGACGGTGCACCGCATCATCAACCACAGGTGGGGACCCGCACCCCAAAATATCCCCCCGGGGCACCCCAAAATAGCCCCCCGGGGCACCCCAAAATATCCCCCCAGGCCACCCCAAATCCACCCGGGGCACCCCAAATATCCTCCAGGGTGCCCCAAATCCACCCAGGGCACCCCGAAACCCCCCAGGCACCCCAAATCCCCCCGGGGCATCAAACCTGAGTGGATGACGGTGCACCGCATCATCAACCACAGGTGGGGACCTGCACCCCAAAATATCCCCCCAGGGCACCCCAAATCCACCCAGGCCACCCCAAAACCCCCCCGGGGCACCTCCAAATATCCTCCAGGGCACCCCAAATTCCCCCGGGGCACCCCAAATATCCTCCAGGGTGCCCCAAATCCCCCTCAGGGCACCCCTAAATTCCCTTGGGTCACCCCCAAATCCCCAGGGGACAGCGGGGTGGCCGAGGGGAGTGGCCGAGGGGGGCTTTGGGGACACTGGTGGCACCCATGGGGACATTCTGGGCTCTCCTGGGTCCCACAAGGGTCCCCCAGCACCCACTGGGACAGTCGGGCACTGTCCCCAGGTGTCCTGTGTGACACTGTCCCCCGTGTCCCCTCCATGTGACACTGTCCCCAAGTGTCCTGTGTGACACTGTCCCCCGTGTCCCTTCCATGTGGCACTGTCCCCAAGTGTCCTGTGTGACACTGTCCCCCATGTCCCCTGTGTGTGGCACTGTCCCCAGGTGACCCCATGTCACCTCCGTGTGACTCTGTCCCCAAGTGGCCTCATTTACATTCCGTGTCCCCAGCTGTCCCCATGTCCCCTCCGTGTCCCCCGGTGACCCCAGTGTCCCTGTCCCTGTCCCTACCGATGCTGCCGGTGACAGTGGGTGACCCCTGGTGGCACTTGTGTCCCTAAAACGTCCCTGCTGTCACCCACACCCTGGTGGCAGTGACACTCCCTGCCGGGTCCCTCGGTGCTGCTGGCTGTCCCTGTGTCCCCAGGGGTGCCCGGTGTCACCCGTGGGTGCCCTGTGCCCTTGGGGACACTCAGTTGTCCCCATGGGTGTCCACTGGGTGCCTGATGTCCCTGCTGTCCCTGCGCCCCTGGTGACGTGGTGCCCTGGGTATTCCCACGCTGTCCCCACTGTCCCCATGCCCCAGGTGATGCAGTGCCCTGGCTGTCCCCGCGGTGCCCTGGCTGTCCCCGTGCTGTCCCCGTGCTGTCCCCGTGCTGTCCCTGTGCTGTCCCCGCGGTGTCCCCGCGGTGTCCCCGTGCCCTGGGTGACGCGGTGCCCTGGCTGTCCCTGTGCTGTCTCCGTGCTGTCCCCGTGCTGTCCCCGCGGTGTCCCCGTGCCCCGGGTGACGCGGTGCCCTGGCTGTCCCCGCGGTGTCCCCTCGGTGTCCCCGTGCCCCGGGTGACGCGGTGCCGCGCAGCGTGGACCGGAAGGGGCAGTACCACTACCTGGTGAAGTGGCGGGACCTGCCCTACGACCAGGCCACCTGGGAGGAGGACGAGATGCCCATCCCCGACTACGACCTGCACAAGCTGGCCTACTGGAAACACCGGTGAGGGACATGGGGACATCGGGGGGACACTGGGGACACCGGGAGGGACATTGGGGACATCGGGGTTACAGGGAGGTGCCTACTGGAAACACCGGTGAGGGACATGGGGACACTGGGGAGACATCGGGGACACCGGGAGGGACATTGGGGACATTGGGGATATCAGGGTTACAGGGATGTGCCTACTGGAAACACCGGTGAGGGACATGGGGACATCGGGGGGACACTGGGGACACCGGGAGGGACATTGGGGACATCGGGGTTACAGGGAGGTGCCTACTGGAAACACCAGTGAGGGACACTGGGGGGACACTGGGGACATCGGAGTTACAGGGATGTGCCTACTGGAAACACCGGTGAGGGGCATGGGGACACTGGGAGGGACATTGGGGTTACAGGGTGTCCCCTGCTGTCCCCTGCTGTCCCCTGCTGTCCCCCGGTGTCCCCTGCTGTCCCCCGGTGTCCCCCGGTGTCCCCTGCTGTCCCTGCATGTCCCTGCTGTCCCCCGGTGTCCCCTGCTGTCCCCTGATGTCCCCGCATGTCTGTGCTGTCCCCCGGTGTCCCCTGCTGTCCCCTGATGTCCCCGGTGTCCCCAGGGAGGTGTTCATGGGGGAGGACCCGGCCCAGCCCCGCCGGTACAAGAAGAAGAAGAAGGAGACGCCGGGGGAGGGGCCCCCCGACTCGCCCACCAACGACGTGAGTGACCCCAAAACCTGGCACCCCAAACCTGGGCACCCTTAAAACTGGGCACCCCGAACCTGGGCACCCCAAACCTGGGCACCCCAAACCCAGGCACCCCAAACCTGGGCACCCCCAAACCCGGGCACCTCTAAAACTGGGCACCCCAAAAACTGGGGACCCCCAAACCTGGGCACCCCAAAAACTGGGCACCCCTAAACCTGGGCACTCCAAGCCTGGGCACCCCAAAAACTGGGCACCCCAAACCTGGGCACCCAAAACCTGGGCACCCCCAAACTGGGTTCCCCCAAACTGTGCACCCAAAACCTGGGCACCCCCAAACTGGGTTCCCCCAAACTGGGCACCCCAAACCTGGGCACCCCTAAATCTGGGGACCCCCAAATCTGTTTACCCCTGAGCCCTGTGACACCTCCATCTCTGTCGTGGTTTTTGGGGTGCCCTGAATTCCCCCAAACCCCGTTCCCCTGACACACCTGTGACACCTCCAGCCCGCCGTGGGTTTTTGGGGTGCCCTGAGTACCTGAGTCCCCCCCAAACCCAGTTCCCCTGACACACCTGAGCCCCGTGGCACCTCCAGCGCCTTGGGGGATTTTGAGGTGCCCTGAACACCTGAATCCCCCCAAATCTGATTACCCCTGAGCCCTGTGACACCTCCAGTGCCCTGTGGGTGTTTGGGGTGCCCTGAATCCCCCCAAAATCTCATTTCCCTGACACACCTGTGACACTTCCACCGCCTTGGGGGATTTTGGGGTGCCCTGAATCCCCCAAACCTGATTCCCCTGACACACCTGTGACACCTCCAGCCCCCTGGGGGTGTTTGGGGTGCCCTGAATCCCCCAAACCTGATTCCCCTGACACCTCCACACCCTCCCCAGCCCCCCGGGAGGGTTTGGTCTGGCGCGTCCCCCGCGGTGACAGCCGTGTCCCCGCAGCCCACGGTGAAGTACGAGACGCAGCCGCGCTTCATCACGGCCACGGGCGGGACGCTGCACCTGTACCAGCTGGAGGGGCTCAACTGGCTGCGCTTCTCGTGGGCGCAGAGCACCGACACCATCCTGGCCGACGAGATGGGGCTGGGCAAGACCATCCAGACCATCGTCTTCCTCTACTCGCTCTACAAGGAGGTGAGGGCACCTGGGGGGCACCGCCGGGGGCACCTGTGCGGTCTGTGGGGTCATCCACGTGGGGCAGGGGGCATCTGTGTGGTCATTAGGGTCATCCAGTGGGGCAGGGGTCACTCACGTGGGCCTGGGGTCACTCATGTGGTCATTAAGGTCACCCACATGGGGCAGGGGTCACTCACGTGGTCATTAGGGTCATCCATGTGAGCCTGGGGGCATCAGTAGGGCACCTAAGTGGGGCTGGGGGCACCTGCCTGGTCAGTAGGGTCACCCACATGGACCTGGGGTCACTCACGTGGTCACTAGGGTCACCTGTGTCCCCCAGGGCCTGCCCCCTGCAACACAGTGTCCCCCAGGGCGTGTCCCCAGGGTGTGTCCCCGTGTCCCCATGTGACACGGTGTCCCCTGGGCCTGTCCCCATGGTGTGACACCGTGTTCCTCAGGGCCACACCAACGGCCCGTTCCCCATGTCCCCGTGTCCCCCAGGGTGTGACACGATGTCCCCCAGGGCCAGGCCCGTGGTGTGACACAGTGTCCCCCCAGGGTGTGTCCCCATGTCCCCCAGGGTGTGACACGGTGTCCCCAGGGCCTGGCCTGTGGTGTGACACAGTGTCCCCCAGGGCCTGTCCCCGTGTCCCCCAGGGTGTGACACAGTGTCCCCCAGGGCCACACCAAGGGCCCGTTCCCCGTGTGACAGTGTCCCCAGGGTGTTTCTGTGTCCCCGTGTGACACGGTGTCCCCCGGGCCTGGCCCGTGGTGTGACACAGTGTCCCCCAGGGCCACACCAAGGGCCCGTTCCTCGTCAGCGCGCCGCTCTCCACCATCATCAACTGGGAGCGCGAGTTCCAGATGTGGGCCCCGGCCTTCTACGTTGTCACCTACACCGGGGACAAGGACAGCCGGGCCATCATCCGCGAGAACGAGTTCTCCTTCGACGACAATGCCATGAAGGGCGGCAAGAAGGCCTTCAAGATGAAGGTGGGGGACAGGGGACAGCTGGACACTGCGGGTGGCACCTGGACACCTGGGGGTGACACCTGTGGGTGGCACCTGGACAGCTGGGGGTGGCACATGGACAGCTGGGGGTGGCACATGGATACCTGGGGGTGGCACCTGTGGGTGGCACATGGACAGCTGGGGGTGGCA
Source organism: Montifringilla adamsi (assembly GCA_017590115.1). Lineage (NCBI taxonomy): Eukaryota > Metazoa > Chordata > Aves > Passeriformes > Passeridae > Montifringilla > Montifringilla adamsi. The sequence continues at coordinate 150,158 of JAGGNK010007293.1, forward strand.
CATGGACAGCTTGGGGGTGGCACCTGTGGGTGGCACCTGGACAGCTGGGGGTGGCACCTGGACACTTGAGGGACAAGGGGGACAGGGGGTGGCACCTGGACACTTGGGTCATTTGGGGACAAGAGGTGGCATTCAGACACTTGGGTCACCTTGGGGTTCTGGGTGGGGTTTGTCCACATTTTGGGGTTGTGGATGGAGTTTTGGGGGTGCTGGGTGGGGTTTTGGGGGTTCTGGGTGAGGTTTTTCCATGTTTTGGGGTGCCGGGGGGCTCTGGGTGGGGTTTTTCCATGTTTTGGGGTGCCGGGGCGCTCCGGGGGTCCCGCTGAGCCCGTGGCCGTGCCCGCAGCGCGAGGCCCAGGTGAAGTTCCACGTGCTGCTCACGTCCTACGAGCTGATCACCATCGACCAGGCGGCGCTGGGCTCCATCCGCTGGGCCTGCCTGGTGGTGGACGAGGCCCACCGCCTCAAGAACAACCAGTCCAAGGTGGGGGGCACCCCAAAACCCGGCCCTGGGGCTGGGGGCACCCCAAAACCCGGTCTGGGGCTGGGGGCACCCCAAAACCCCGGGATGTGGGTGGGGGTTGCTGGGTCCCTGCCTGGTGGTGGACGAGGCCCACCGCCTCAAGAACAACCAGTCCAAGGTGGGGGGCACCCCAAAACCCCGGGATGGCGCTGGGGGCACCCCTAAACCCGGCCGTGGGTGTAGGGGACACCTGGGTACCTGGGAGTGAGAGTGGGAGGGCACCCCGGAACCCGGGGATCTCTGATTTCGGGCTCTGAGGGTGCCCAGGAAGGTGTCAGGGGTGTCCCAGGTGGATTTTGGGGTGCCCAGGTGTGTTTTAGGGTGTCCCCAGGTGTGTTTCGGGGTGCCCCAGGTGAGTTTGGGGTCTCAGGCCGTGTCCCCAAGTGTGTTTTGTGTGCCCAGGTGTGTTTTAGGGTGCCCCAGCTGTGTTTTGGGGTGCCCAGATGTGTTTTAGGGTGTCCCCAGGTGAGTTTGGGGTCTGAGGCCGTGTCCCCAGGTGGGTCTGGGGTCTCGGGCCGTGTCCCAGGTGGGTTTTAGGGTGTCCCCAGGTGGGTCTGGGGTCTCGGGCCGTGTCCCCAGGTGGGTCTGGGGTCTCGGGCCGTGTCCCAGGTGGGTTTGTCCCTGCAGTTTTTCCGGGTGCTCAACGGGTACAAGATCGAGCACAAGCTGCTGCTGACGGGGACCCCGCTGCAGAACAACCTGGAGGAGCTCTTCCACCTGCTCAACTTCCTCACGCCCGAGCGCTTCAAGTGCGTCCCTGGCCACCTGTGTCACCTGGGCCACCTCCTGTCACCTCTTGTCACCTGTGTCACCTGCTGTCACCTGTGTCATCTATGTCATCTCCTGTGGCACCTCCTGTGCCGCCTGTGTCACCTCCTGTGCCACCTCCTGTGCCACCTCCTGTCACCTCCTGTCACCTCCTGGGTCACCTGTGCCACCTCCTGTCACCTGTGTCACCTATGTCATCTCCTGTGTCACCTCCTGGGTCACCTCCTGTCACCTGTCTCACCTCCTGGGTCACCTGTGCCACCTCCTGTCACCTGTGTCACCTATGTCACCTCTTGTGTCACCTCCTGTGCCTCCTGTGCCACCTCCTGTCCCGCCAAATCCTGGTGTCCCCCAAGCTCATCCTGTCCCCAGTAACCTGGAGGGGTTCCTGTGTCCCTCGCTGTCCCCGTGTCCCCATGGAGACCCTGTCCCCGTGTCCCCACGCTGACCCTGTCCCCGTGTCCCCAGTACCCTGGAGGGGTTCCTGTGTCCCTCGCTGTCCCCGTGTCCCCATGGTGACCCTGTCCCCGTGTCCCCAGTAACCTGGAGGGGTTCCTGTCCCCTCGCTGACCCTGTCCCCGTGTCCCCAGTAACCTGGAGGGGTTCCTGTGTCCCTCCCTGTCCCCGTGTCCCCACGGTGACCCTGTCCCCGTGTCCCCAGTAACCTGGAGGGGTTCCTGTGTCCCTCCCTGTCCCCGTGTCCCCACGGTGACCCTGTCCCCGTGTCCCCAGTAACCTGGAGGGGTTCCTGTCCCCTCGCTGACCCTGTCCCCCTGTCCCCAATAACCTGGAGGGGTTCCTGTCCCCTCGCTGACCCTGTCCCCATGTCCCCAGTACCCTGGAGGGGTTCCTGTCCCCTCGCTGACCCTGTCCCCCTGTCCCCAATAACCTGGAGGGGTTCCTGGAGGAGTTTGCCGACATCTCCAAGGAGGACCAGATCAAGAAGCTCCACGACCTGCTGGGCCCCCACATGCTGCGGCGCCTCAAGGCCGACGTCTTCAAGAACATGCCGGCCAAGACGGAGCTGATCGTGCGCGTGGAGCTCAGCCCCATGCAGAAGTAGGCCGCTGTCCCCCGCCCGCGGGGCTGTCCCCAGCCCCCGGAGCGTCCCCAGAGCGGCCGGTGGCACCGCTGTCCCCGCAGGAAGTACTACAAGTACATCCTGACGAGGAACTTCGAGGCGCTGAACTCGCGGGGCGGGGGGAACCAGGTGTCGCTGCTCAACATCATGATGGACCTCAAGAAGTGCTGCAACCACCCCTACCTGTTCCCCGTGGCGGCCATGGTGGGGACACCGGGACACCGGGGGTGTGGGGGGGGACACGGGGACAGCCAGGGGACATGGGGACAGCAGGGGTATGGGGGGATATGGGGGGGGACACCAGGGACAGTGGGGACAGCTGGGGGTGTGGGGGGGACATGGGGACAGGGAGGGGACGCAGGGATGTGGGCTGGTGGGACTTGGGGACATGGATGTGGGGACAAGAAGGGGTTGGAATGACACAGCAGGGACAGAGGGACACGGGGTTGAGGAGCAGGGGATGTGGAGATCATGGAGGGACACGTGTCCCTGTGGGTGACACGGCGGTGTCCCCATGGGTGACCTGGCAGTGTCCCCGTGGGTGGTGTCCCCATGGGTGACCTGGCAGTGTCCCTGTGGGTGATGTCCCCATAGGTGATGTCCCCATGGTGACCTGGCAGTGTCCCCATGGGTGATGTCCCCGTGGGTGACCTGGCAGTGTCCCCGTGGGTGACACAGTGGTATCACTGTGGGTGCTGTCCCCATGGGTGCTGTCCCCATGGTGACCTGGCGGTGTCCCTGTCCCCAGGAGTCCCCGAAGCTGCCGAGCGGCGCCTACGAGGGCGGGGCCCTGATCAAGGCCTCGGGGAAGCTGCTGCTGCTGCAGAAGATGCTGCGCAAGCTGAAGGAGCAGAACCACAGGGTGCTCATCTTCTCCCAGGTGGGACCCAAACCCACCCCAAAATATCCCAAACCCAGCCCCAGAACCACAGGGTGCTCATCTTCTCCCAGGTGGGACACAAACCCACCCCAAAATATCCCAAAATATCCCTGAAATATCCCAAACCCACCCCCAGAACCACAGGGTGCTCATCTTCTCCCAGGTGGGACCCCAAAATCAGCCCAAAACCATCCCAAAATACCCCAAACCCAGCCCCAGAACCACAGGGTGCTCATCTTCTCCCAGGTGGGACACAAACCCACCCCAAAATATCCCAAACCCACCCCCAGAACCACAGGGTGCTCATCTTCTCCCAGGTGGGACCCCGAAACATCCCCCCAGAGACCCCCAAATCTCCCAGTCTGCCCAGTGCCAATCCCAGCACTCCCAGTGTGCCCAGTACAGGGTGTCCAGGCTCTCCCAGTGCCTCCCAGTCGCTCCCAGTGTGCCCAGTACAGGGTCTCCAGTCCCTCCCAGTCGCTCCCAGTCCCTCCCAGTCCCTCCCAGTGCCCCCCAGTCCCTCCCAGTGCCCCCCAGTCCCTCCCAGTCCCTCCCAGTCCCTCCCAGTTGCTCCCAGTCTGACCAGTACGCGCAGATGACGAAGATGCTGGACCTGCTGGAGGATTTCCTGGACTACGAGGGCTACAAGTATGAGCGCATCGACGGCGGCATCACCGGGGCCCTGCGGCAGGAGGCCATCGACCGCTTCAACGGTAGGGACAGGGGACAGGGATGGGGACAGGGACAGGGCATGGGGACAGGGGACAGGGACAGGGGACAGGGGACAGGGAATGGGGACAGGGACAGGGCATGGGGACAGGGACAGGGACAGGGGACAGGGACAGGGACAGGGGACAGGGCATGGGGACAGGGACAGGGATGGGGACAGGGGACAGAGATAGACCGGGGCCCTGCAGCGGGAGGCCATCGACCACTTCAACGGTAGGGACAGGGGACAGGGATGGGGACAGGGACAGGGAATGGGGACAGGGACAGGGGACAGCAGGTGGGACAGGGGACAGGGGATGGGGACAGGGGGAGTTCAGGTGTCCTGGGGAATTCAGGTGTTTTTGGGGTGATTTTAGGTGTTTTGCGTCTGTAGCTGACGCTGAGGGGGCAGCGCCGGGGACGCAGCAGTGGGGGTGGGTTTGGGGTGTTTTTGGGGTGGTTTTGGGTGCTTTGGGTCCGTCACTGACGCCGGGGGGGCAGCGCCGGGGGCGCAGCAGTTCTGTTTCCTGCTGTCGACGCGGGCCGGGGGCCTCGGCATCAACCTGGCGACGGCCGACACCGTGGTCATCTTCGACTCGGACTGGAACCCCCACAACGACATCCAGGTGGGCACCTGGGCACTGTCACCTGTCCAGTGTCACCTGTGCAGTGCCGTCCCCCGGCACTGTCACCTGGGCACTGTCACCCAGCCAGTGCCACCTGTGCAGTGCCATCCCCTGGTACTGGGCACCTGGACACTGTCACCTGGCCAGTGTCACCTGTGCAGTGCCGTCCCCCGGCACTGTCACCTGGGCACTGTCACCCAGCCAGTGCCACCTGTGCAGTGCCATCCCCAGCACCGGGCACCTGGGCATTGTCACCCAGCCAGTGTCACCTGTGCAGTGCCATCCCCAGCATTGGGCACCTGGACAGTGTCACCTGTGCAGTGTCACCCTCCCTAGCTCCTTGTCTCCCCTGATTGCCAAGTCCCTGAGGTGTCCCCATGATGTCCCCACGATGTCCCCTCCCTGTCAGGCCTTCAGCCGCACTCACCACATTGGCCAGGGTGTCCCCTCATATCCTTGGGGTGTTCCCCATCCCATGTGACACATCCCTGGTCTGTCCCCATCCCATGTGACATGTCCCTGGTGTGTCCCCATGCCATGTGACACATCCCTGGTGTGTCCCCATCTCATGTGACATGTCCCTGGTGTGTCCCCATCCCATGTGACATGTCCCTGGTGTGTCCCCATCCCATGTGACACATCCCTGGTGTGTCCCCATCCCATCTGACGTGTCCCTGCTGTGTCCCCATGCCATGTGACACATCCCTGGTGTGTCCCCATCCCATGTGACATGTCCCTGGTGTGTCCCCATGCCATGTGACACATCCCTGGTGTGTCCCCATCCCATGTGACATGTCCCTGGTGTGTCCCCATGCCATGTGACACATCCCTGGTGTGTCCCCATCCCATCTGACACATCCCTGGTGTGTCCCCACGATGTCCCTGACCTGTCCCCTCCCTGTCAGGCCTTCAGCCGCGCTCACCGCATCGGCCAGGCCAACAAGGTGATGATTTACCGCTTCGTGACGCGGGCCTCGGTGGAGGAGCGGATCACGCAGGTGGCCAAGCGCAAGATGATGCTGACGCACCTGGTGGTGCGCCCGGGGCTGGGCTCCAAGGCCGGCTCCATGTCCAAGCAGGAGCTCGACGACATCCTCAAGTTCGGCACCGAGGAGCTCTTCAAGGACGAGAACGAGGGTGGGCCCCGCGCGGCACGGGCTGGGATGGGACGTGTTGGGTTGGACTGGGCTGAGCTGGGCTGGGTCGTGTTGGGTTGGACTGGGCTGGACTGGGCTGAGCTGGGCTGGACTGGGCTGTGCTGGGCTGGGTTGTGCCAGGCTGGACTGGGCTGTGCTGGGCTGCACTGGGCTGAGCTGGGTTGGACTGGACTGTGCTGGGTTGGACTGGGATGTTGGGTTGTGTTGGGTTGGACGGGGCCATGCTGGGCTGGACTGGGCCATGTCGGGCCATGTTGGTGTGTGACAAAGCCATGTCACATCACCTTGGAGCGTGTCCGGCCGTGTCCCACTCCGTGTGGCCCTGTCCGGCCGTGTCCCAGCGCGTGTGGCCCTGTCCGGCCGTGTCCCACTCCATGTGGCCCTGTCCGGCCGTGTCCCAGCACGTGTGGCCCTGTCCGGCCGTGTCCCAGCGCGTGTGGCCCTGTCCGGCCGTGTCCCAGCGCGTGTGGCCCTGTCCGGCCGTGTCCCAGCGCGTGTGACACGGCGTGGCCGCGCAGGGGACAACAAGGAGGAGGACAGCAGCGTCATCCACTACGACAACGAGGCCATCGCGCGGCTGCTGGACCGCAACCAGGACGCCACCGACGACGCCGACGTGCAGAACATGAACGAGTACCTGAGCTCCTTCAAGGTGGCCCAGTACGTCGTCAGGGAGGAGGACAAGGTGTGCTGGGGACACCAGGGACACTGGGGGGACACTGGGGGGACACTGGGGACACGGGCAGAGCAGGGTTGAGATGCCTGGAGGGGATGAACGAGTATTTGAGCTCCTTCAAGGTGGCCCAGTACGTTGTCGGGGAGGAGGACAAGGTGTGCTGGGGACATGAGGGGACACCAGGGGACATGAGGGGACACTGGGGACACTGGGGGGATACTGGGGACATGAGAGGACACTGGGGGGACACTGGGGACATGGGCATGGAGGGGATGGAGGGATGTTGGGTGAGTGGAGGACGTGGAGACATTGGAGAGGGAAGTGATGGGGACAGTGGGATGGGAACAGGGGAATGGGGACAGTGGGATTGGGGATAACAGGATTGGGGACAATGGGGTTGGGGACAATGGGGATGGGGACAATGGGATGGGGACAATGGGATGATGGAGCTGGGGACTCTGGAGAGGATGGAGATGATGGGGACAGTGGAGATGGAGATGGAGATGATGAAAATCGTGAAGATGGGAACAGTGGAGACGGAGATGATGATGATGGAGATGGGGATGATGATGAGGATGATGATGGTGATGAAAATTATGAAGATGGGAATGGTGGAGACAGAGATGATGATGATGGAGATGGGGATGGTGATGATGATGATGCTGGAGATGATGATGGTGGTGATGCTGGAGACACCAAGGACAGGGACACTGGTGCTGACAACTGGGTGACCCCAGATGGTCCTGGGTGACCCCGGGTGACTCTGAGTGACCCCGAGTGACCCCGAGTGTCCGGCAGATCGAGGAGATCGAGCGGGAGATCATCAAGCAGGAGGAGAACGTGGACCCCGACTACTGGGAGAAGCTGCTGCGGCACCACTACGAGCAGCAGCAGGAGGACCTGGCCCGCAACCTGGGCAAGGGCAAGCGCGTGCGCAAGCAGGTCAACTACAACGATGCCGCCCAGGAGGACCAAGGTGGGCACTGGGATGGCACTGGGAGGGACTGGGATGGGACTGGGAGAGACTGGGATGGGACTGGGAGAGACTGGGATGGAGCCTGGGCAAGGGCAAGCACGTGCGCAAGCAGGGCAGCTACAACGACGCTGCCCAGGAGGACCAAGGTGGGCACTGGGGGCACTGGGATGGCACTGGGAGGAACTGGGATGGGACTGGGAGGGACTGGGAGGGACTGGGATGGCACTGGGATACACTGGGATGGCACTGGGACACACTGGGGTGGCACTGGGGGCACTGGGACACACTGGGATGGCACTGGGACAGACTGGGGGCACTGGGACACACTGGGGTGGCACTGGGGGCACTGGGAGCACTGGGACACATTGGGATGGCACTGGGACACACTGGGGTGGCACTGGGACAGACTGGGATGGCACTGGGACACACTGGGGTGGCACTGGGACACACTGGGGTGGCACTGGGAAGCACTGGGACACACTGGGATGGCACTGGGAAGCACTGGGATGGCACTGGGACACACTGGGGTGGCACTGGGGGCACTGGGACACACTGGGGTGGCACTGAGTGTCCCCAACGCTGCCGTGTCCCCCAGATAACCAGTCCGAGTACTCGGTGGGCTCCGAGGAGGAGGACGAGGACTTCGACGAGCGGCCCGAGGGTGAGGGGACCCGGGGGGGTCAGGGTGTCCCCAAGGGGGGGTCAGGGTGGCCCCAAGGGGGGGTCAGGGTGTCCCCAGGGGGGTCAGGGTGTTCCCAGGGGGGTCAGGGTGTCCCCAAGGGGGGTCAGGTGTCTCCAGGGGGGTCAGGGTGTCCCCAAGGGGGGTCAGGGTGTCCCCAGGGGGGTCAGGGTGGCCCCAAGGGGGGTCAGGTGTCCCCAAGGAGGGTCAGGGTGTCCCCAGGGGTTTCAGGGTGTCCCCAGGGGTGTCAGGGTGTCCCCAGGGGGGTCGGGGTGCCCTGGGGGTGCTGACTGACCCCTCCCCTCCCCCAGGCCGGCGTCAGTCCAAGCGGCAGCTGCGGAACGAGAAGGACAAACCCCTCCCCCCACTGCTGGCCCGGGTGGGCGGCAACATCGAGGTGAGGGGACACGGGGGACACCCCTGGAGCTTGGGGACATCCCCAGGGCTTCGGGACACCCTGGGGGTCTTGGGGACATCCCCGGGGCTTGGGGACACCCCGGGGGGCTTGGGGACACCCTGGGGCTTGGGGACACCTCGGGGGCTTGGGGACACCCGGGGGGCTTGGGGACAGCCCGAGGCCACCTGGGTCACCTCCAGGTGGGGGTCAGGGGGTGCTCGGACACCCGAGTGACCCCTCAGCACCTGGGTCCCCAAATCAGAGGGTCAGGGGTCACCTGGAGCCCGCTGTGCCCCTGGCTGGGGACAAGGCACGGGGGGCCTCCGGACAGACAGTGTCACCAGTGTCCCCTCCATGTCCCCAGTGTCCCCTCGATGTCCTCAGTGTCCCCAGTGTCCCCAATGTCCCCAGGTGCTGGGGTTCAACACGAGGCAGCGCAAGGCCTTCCTGAACGCCGTCATGCGCTGGGGGATGATGGCACAGTGTCCCCTGTCACCCATGTCCCCTGTGTCCCCAGTGTCCCTGATGTCCCCAGTGTCCCCTGTGTCCCTGATGTCCCCAATGTCGCCAATGTCCCCCCAGGTGCTGGGGTTCAACACGAGGCAGCGCAAGGTCTTCCTGAACGCCGTCATGCGCTGGGGGATGCCCCCCCAGGACGCCTTCACGTCCCAGTGGCTCGTGCGGGACCTGCGGGGCAAAACCGAGAAGGAGTTCAAGTAGGTGACACCAGGGACACCTGGGGACACCTGGGGACACCTGGGAGGGGTGCTGGCACTAGGGAGGGGCGGCGGTGTCAAGGGTGGGCGGTGGCTTCAGGGAGGGGCGGTGTCAAGGACAGGTGGTGGCATCAGAAGCAAACGGTGGCATCAGGGACAGGTGGTGGCGTCAGGACAGGTGGTGGCATTGGGGACAGGTGGTGTCAAGGACAGGTGGCACTGGGGACAGGCGGTGGCATTGGGGACAGGCGGTGGCATCAGGGACAGGTGGTGGCAGGGTAGTGAGGTGTTCGTGTGTCCCCATGTCCTTATTGTCCCCGTGTCCCCTCATCTCCCTGTGTGTCCCTGTGCCCTCCACTGTCCCGTGTCCCCCGGTGTCCCCAATGTCCCCCGGTGTCCCCGTGCCACGTGATGAGCCCTTACTCAGCCGAGCGCCGTCGCTGTCGGTGTTCCTGGGGACCGGACGAGGCCGTGTCCCCCTCAGCCCGACACAAAGCCACCCCCGATGTCCCCGTGTCCCCTCGGGGGGCCGGGAGTGGCCCAGGGGACGCCAGAGTGGTGGCAGGTCCCTGCCGTGACCGGCACAGTCCCCACGGGCGCCGTGACGAGGGGACAGGCTGATGGTGCGGGGACAGCGGGGACACTGGGGACATTGGGGACATTGGGGACACCGGGGACACTGGGGACACCAGGGACATTGGGGACACTGGGGACACTGGGGACATTGGGGACACTGGAGACAGCGGGGACACTGGGGACAGCGGGGACAAGGGACCATGAGGATGAGGGCCTTTGGGGACAGGGACCTTGGGGACAAAGACCTTGGGGACAGGATCATGGGGACAATGGACCTTGAGGACAGAGGCGCTGGGGTTGTGACCTATAGGGACAAGGACCCCGGGGACAGGATCTGTGGGGACAGTCACCCCGGGGCAGGGCGTGCAGGTGAGGGGACAGTGGCACAGGTGGTGGCAGTGGCACAGGTGGTGGCACAGGCAGAGGTGGTGGCACAGGCGGTGGCAGTGGCATAGGCAGGGATGGTGGCATGGGTGGTGGCACAGGGGTGGTGGCACAGGCATGGGCGGTGGCACAAGGGTGGTGGCATGGGCAGTGTCAGTGGCACAGGCAGGGGGTGGTGACACAGGGGGTAGTGCCACGGGCGGTGGCACAGGCAGGGAGCAGTGGCATAGGGGTGGTGGCACAGGGGTGGTGGCACAGGCAGTGGCACAGGGGCGGTGGCACAGGCAGTGGCACAGGGGTGGTGGCACAGGGGCGGTGGCACAGGGGTGGTGGCACAGGCAGTGGCCCTGAGCGCTGTCCCCAGGGCCTACGTGTCCCTGTTCATGCGTCACCTGTGCGAGCCGGGCGCCGACGGCTCCGAGACCTTCGCGGACGGCGTCCCCCGCGAGGGGCTGTCCCGGCAGCAGGTGCTGACCCGCATCGGCGTCATGTCCCTCGTCAAGAAAAAGGTACCTGGGGACGCCGGGGGACACCTGGGGACAGCCTGGGACAGCCTGGGGACAGGCTGAACACCTGGGGACATCCCTGAACACCTGGGGATGTCCCTGGGGACAGCCCAGGAACAGGCTGAATACCTGGGGACAGCCTGGGGAGAGGCTGAACACCTGGGGACACCCCTGGGGACATCCGCAGGACTCCTGGGGACACAGCTGGGGACAGGCTGAACACCTGGGAGACAATCCCCAGGGACACCTGGGGACTCACCTGGCTCTGTTTTTGGAGTCCCCCCAAACTGCTCCTCTGGGAGCCTTTTAGGGTCCCTTTCTGGGGGTTGGTTTTTAAGGTTTTTGGGGTCAGTTTTTTGGGTTTTTGGGGTTGGTTTTTGGGGTCCCCTGACCTCGTGGTGCCCCCCAGGTGCAGGAGTTCGAGCACATCAACGGCCGCTGGTCCCTGCCCGGGCTGGGCCCTGGGGATGTTTTAGGGTCCCTTGCGCAGGTTTTTGGGGTAGATTTTCAGGGTTTTTGGGGTCGGTTTTTGGGGTTTTTGACCCCCCATGGTGCCCCCCAGGTGCAGGAGTTCGAGCACATCAACGGCCGCTGGTCCCTGCCCGAGCTGGCCCCCGAGCCCAGCGCCGACTCCAAGCGCTCGTCCCGCGCCTCCTCCCCCGCCAAGACCGGCCCCCCCAGCCCCGAGCAGANNGGGCGGGGGGGGACATGGGGACACGGCTGGGGACACAGGGACAGGGATGGGGACATGCTGGTGACACGGCTGGGGGCATGGGAATATGGCTGGGGACATGGATGGGGACATGGGGACAGGGATGGGGACACGGGGACATGGCTGGGGACAGGATGGGGACCGATGTCCTGATGTCCCCTGTCCCCAGCCACGCCGGCGCCCAGCGAGCGCGGGGACGGGCCAGGGCCACCCCCGGACAGGGACGAGGGTGACACCAGGGACGAGAAGGAACCCAAAGGCCCCGAGAAGATGGAGACAGATGTGAGTGACACAGCTGTCCCCAACCCTGTCCCCTCTGTGTCCTCTCTGTCCCCAGTCATGTCCTGGCTGTCCCCATCCTTGTCCCCAGCTGTGCCCTCACTGTCCCCAACCCCGTCCCTGTCCCCACCCTCCTGTCCCTGTCCCCTCCCCACCGTTGTCGCCGTGTCCCCCCTCGCTGTCACTCTCAGAGGGGGGTGATGTCCCCCTGGGGACACCGAGGGTGACAGCCCCTCCGCGTCCCCGCAGCCCCCTGTCCCCGAGGTGCCACCGTCGCCGGGCGATGGCAGCGAGGCCGAGGGGCCCCGCAAGGGGGACGAGGAGGAGGGGCCCGGCCACAGGGACCCCGAGGCCGAAGGGGCCCCGGCCCGCGAGGAGCGGCCAGGTGAGACCCCGGGAAACCCCAAATCCCAAAAACCCCCAACACCAAATCCTGAGAACCCCAAATCCTGAAAACCCACAAACCCCAAATCCTGAGAACCCCAAATCCTGAGAACACAAATCCCCAAGACCCAAAACCCCAATCCCAAAAACCCCAAATCCCCAAACCCCAAATCCCAAAACCCCCAAACCCCCAAACCACAAATCTCAAAAACCCCAAATCCCAAAAACCCCAAACCCAAACCCCAAATCCCAAATACCCCAAACCCCAAACATCCCAAACCCCAAACATCCCAAACCCCCCAAACCCCAAAAACCCCAAACCCCAAACCCAAACACCCCAAACCCCAAAAACCCCAAACCCAAACCCAAACCCCAAACCCAAACCCCAAACACCCCAAGCCCCAAACCCCAAACCCCCCAAACCCCACCCCTGCAGGGGCGGAGGCCGAGAAGGCTCCGGGGCTGGACAAGGGGGACGAGAAGACCCCGGAGGAGGAGCCCAAGGAGCGCCCGGGGGACCCCGACCCCAAACGAGGTGCTGGGGGTGGGGCTGGGCAGAAGGGGCGTGGCCTGACAAAACGGGTGGGGCTTAAAATGGGTGTGTCCTAACCCGAATGGGGCGTGGCTCGACAGAAAGGGGTGTGGCCTGACACAGAGTGGGTGTGGCTCGACAGAAAGGGGTGTGGCCTGACACAGAGTGGGTGGGGCTCAACAGAAATGGGTGTGGCCTGACACAGAGTGGGTTGTGCTTATTTGAAGGGGCATGGTCTAACAGGAGTGGGTGGTGCTTAATGAAGAGGTGTGGCCTAAGCCAGAGAGGGCGGGGCTTAAGCCATCCCTGTCTGGTTCATTGTTGGGGGTGTTTTGGGGTGCCCAAGGCGGGGTCAGACACGTCCCTGACCCCTCCAAATGTGTCCTTGACCCCTCAAACCCATCCCTGACCCCCAAATGCCCCCCTGACCCCCCAAGTGTCCCCGTGTCA
>JAGGNK010007293.1:163172-176208 GCA_017590115.1 Montifringilla adamsi
CCAACCCCCTCCCTGACCCCCCAAACGCGTCCCCTCCCCGCAGAGGAGGCCAAGGCCGAGCGGGAGCCCCGGGCGGAGCCGCGGCCCAACGGGCGGCGCGAGGACAGGGCCGAGAAACCGCGCTTCATGTTCAACATCGCCGACGGCGGCTTCACGGGTGAGCCGGGGAGCCCGGGGACAGCCTGGGGACAGCCTGGGGACAGCCTCTGACCCGCTGCCCCCCGCAGAGCTGCACACGCTGTGGCAGAACGAGGAGCGCGCCGCCATCTCCTCGGGGAAGCTCAACGAGATCTGGCACCGGCGCCACGACTACTGGCTGCTGGCCGGCATCGTCCTGTATCCTTGGGAACCGGGGTGTCCCCGGGGGGGGACAGTGACACCGTGGTCAGGGTGACATGGTGAGGGTGACAGCACAGTGACAGCATGGTAAAGGTGACACTGGTGCCTGGCTGGCGTCGTCCTGTATCCTTGGGAACCGGGGTGTCCCCGGGGGGGGACAGTGACACCGTGGTCAGGGTGACATGGTGAGGGTGACAGCACAGTGATGGTGACAGCATGGTAAAGGTGACACTGGTGCCTGGCTGGCGTCGTCCTGTATCCTTGGGAACCGGGGTGTCCCCAGGGGTGGGGACAGTGACACCATGGTGAGGGTGACAGCACAGTGAAGGTGACAGCCATGAGAGGGTGACAAAGTGAGGGTGACAGCCAGGAGAGGGTGGCATCCATGCTTGGTGTGCTGGATATGGGGACACTGGAGACAGGGAGAGGCAGACACAGTGACAGGGTGACACAGTGACAGGTGACACAGTAACCCAGTGACATGGTGACAGGTGACACGGTGGCAGGTGACAGGTGACACAGTGACATGGTGACAGGTGACACAGTGACACAGTGACACAGTGATGGTGACATGGTGACACAGTGACACGGTGACACAATGACACAGTGATGCGGTGACAGGTGATACAGGTATCACAGTGACACAGTGACAGTGGCAGGTGACAGTGACATGGTGACAGGTGACACAGTGACACGAAGACACAGTGACAGGTGACACAGTAACCCAGTGATGGTGACACGGTGGCAGGTGACACAGTGACACGGTGGCAGTGGCTCCTTAGCGCGCAGCCACGGCTCTGGGGATGTTGGGGACAGGGAGATGTGATGATGCAGTGACAGGTGACACAGTGACACGGTGACACAGTGACAGGTGACAGGTGACACGGTGACACGGTGGCAGTGGCTCCTTAGTGCGCAGCCACGGCTCCGTGTGCTGTGTGGGGGATTTTGGGGACAGGGTGACACGGTGACAGGTGACACAGGTGACACAGTGACACAGTGACACGGTGACAAGTGACACGGTGGCAGTGGCTCCTTAGCGCGCAGCCACGGCTCTGGGGATGTTGGGGACAGGGAGATGTGATGATGCAGTGACAGGTGACACGGTGACACAGTGACACGGTGACAAGTGACACGGTGGCAGTGGCTCCTTAGCGCGCAGCCACGGCTACGCGCGCTGGACCGACATCCAGAACGACGGCGCCTTCGGGGTCATCAACGAGCCCTTCAAGGGCGAGGCCTCCAAGGGAAACTTCCTGGAGATGAAGAACAAGTTCCTGGCGCGCCGCTTCAAGGTCAGGCCCGCCGCGGCGCCGGCTGGCTCCGGGGTGGCACCGGGGTGGCACCAGGGTGGCATGGGGGTGACAGCGAGGGTGGCACTGGGGTGGCAGTGAGAGTGGCATGGGGGTGACAGGGTGGCACGGGGGTGACATCAAGGGTGGCACAAGGGTGACAGGGTGGCACTGGGGTGGCAGCAAGAGTGGCACTGGGGTGGCAGCGAGGGTGGCATGGGGGTGACAGGGATGGTGGCACTGGGGTGGCAGTGATGGTGGCACTGAGGTAGCACAGGGATGGTGGCACTGGCGTGACAGGGATGGTGGCACTGGGGTGACAGAGTGGCAATGGTGTGGCAGCGAGGGTGGCACTGGGGTGGCACAGGGCTGACAGCGAGGGTGGCACTGGCGTGACGGGGATGGTGGCACTGGGGTGGCAGTGATGGTGGCACTGATGTGATGATGCAGTGACAGGTGACACGGTGACACAGTGACACGGTGACAAGTGACACGGTGGCAGTGGCTCCTTAGCGCGCAGCCACGGCTACGCGCGCTGGACCGACATCCAGAACGACGGCGCCTTCGGGGTCATCAACGAGCCCTTCAAGGGCGAGGCCTCCAAGGGAAACTTCCTGGAGATGAAGAACAAGTTCCTGGCGCGCCGCTTCAAGGTCAGGCCCGCCGCGGCGCCGGCTGGCTCCGGGGTGGCACCGGGGTGGCACCAGGGTGGCATGGGGGTGACAGCGAGGGTGGCACTGGGGTGGCACGGGGGTGACAGCGAGGGTGGCACTGGGGTGGCAGTGAGAGTGGCATGGGGGTGACAGGGTGGCACGGGGGTGACATCAAGGGTGGCACAAGGGTGACAGGGTGGCACTGGGGTGGCAGCAAAAGTGGCACTGGGGTGGCAGCGAGGGTGGCATGGGGGTGACAGGGATGGTGGCACTGGGGTGGCAGTGATGGTGGCACTGAGGTAGCACAGGGATGGTGGCACTGGCGTGACAGGGATGGTGGCACTGGGGTGACAGAGTGGCAATGGTGTGGCAGCGAGGGTGGCACTGGGGTGGCACAGGGCTGACAGCGAGGGTGGCACTGGCGTGACGGGGATGGTGGCACTGGGGTGGCAGTGATGGTGGCACTGGCGTGAC
Organism: Montifringilla adamsi; assembly: GCA_017590115.1. NCBI lineage: Eukaryota > Metazoa > Chordata > Aves > Passeriformes > Passeridae > Montifringilla > Montifringilla adamsi. The sequence goes on from JAGGNK010007293.1 coordinate 165,931, forward strand.
AGGGATGGTGGCACTGGGGTGACACAGGGATGGTGGCACTGGGGTGGCACAGGGATGGTGGCACTGGCGTGACGGGGATGGTGGCACTGGGGTGGCAGCGAGGGTGGCACTGGGGTGGCCTTGCACGAGGGGCTGGGATGAGCGGGAAGGGGGCCAGGGGCGCTGGGACACCTGGGTGGGGGCTGCAGCTGTTGGGTGACATCGGGGTTGGACACCTGGACATCTGGGGCATCCAGATGTTGATGAGGTCAGGGCTGGACCCACCAACACCTGGACCCTCCAGCTGTTGATGGGGGTGGGTGTTTGGACACCTGGGCCCTCCGGCTGTTGGGTTTCCTCAGACCTGAACTCACCAACACCTGGACCTTCCAGATGTTGATGAGGTCAGGGTTGGACCCACCAACACCTGGATGCTTTGGGCTTTAGGTGGTGTCTGGGTTGGGCCCACCAACAGCTGGATCCTCCAGCTGTTGATGGGGTCATAGGTGGGTGTCTGGACACCTGGGCCCTCCACATGTTGGGTTTCCCCACACCTAACCCCAAAACCACGTGGACCTTCCAGCTGTTGATGAGGTCAGGGCTGAACCCACCAACACCTGAACCCTCCAGCTGTTGATGGACTCAGGATTAGACCCACAAATACTTGGCCCTTCCAGCTGTTGATGAAGTCAGGGCTGAACCCTCCAGCTGTTGGCTTCCCCACACCTGACCCCACCAACACCTGAACCCTCCAGATGTTGATGAAGTCAGGATTAGACCCACAAATACCTGGCCCCTCCAGCTGTTGTTGTCCCCACAGCTGACCCCACCAACCCCTGGCCCCTCCAGCTGTTGGTGTCCCCACAGCTCACCCCCCCCCACCCCCCGGACCCCCCTGACCCCTGCGTCCCCCGCAGCTGCTGGAGCAGGCGCTGGTGATCGAGGAGCAGCTGCGCCGCGCCGCCTACCTGAACATGACGCAGGACCCCAGCCACCCCGCCATGGCCCTGAACACGCGCTTCGCCGAGGTCGAGTGCCTGGCCGAGAGCCACCAGCACTTGTCCAAGGAGTCGCTGGCGGGCAACAAGCCGGCCAACGCCGTGCTGCACAAGGGTAAGAGGCGGCAGGGCCGGCGCGCCCGGCGCGGGCGCCCCGTGTAGCGCCCGCCTCGCTCGCTGCTCTGTACGCGCCTCCGCGCCATTAAAGAGGGGTTTGCTCCAACGCCGCCTCCCGGTGTCTCCTTGCTCTGCGTGCGCTTCCGGGGGGGCGGAGCCGCCGCGCGGGGGGCGGGGCCGCCGGCGAGCGCGGAGGAAAGTCGGAGGAAAGTCGGAGTAGGGTCGGAGTAGAGTGGTAGTAATGGCGAAGTCGTAGGAGAGTCGGAGTGAAGTCGGAGTAATGGCACAGCAAAGTCATAGGAAAGTTGGAGTAAAGTCGGAGTAATGGCACAGCAAAGTCATAGGAAAGTTGGAGTAAAGTCAGAGTAATGGCACAGCAAAGTCGTAGGAAAGTTGGAGTAAAGTTGGAGTAATGGCACAGCAAAGTCATAGGAAAGTTGGAGTAAAGTCAGAGTAATGGCATAGCAAAGTCGTAGGAAAGTCGGAGTAAAGTCAGAGTAAAGTAGGAGTACAGTTGGAGTAAAGTAATAGTAAAGTAGCTGTAAAGTTGGAGTAAAGGCCAAGTAATGTCATAGTAAAGTCGGAGTAATATCAGAGTAAAGTCGGAGTAAAGTAGTAGTAATAACATAGTAAAGTCAGAGTAAAATCGGAGTAAATTAGTAGTAATATCATATTAAGTCAGAGTAAAATCGGAGTAAAGTAGTAGTAATATCATATTAAGTCAGAGTAAAGTCGGAGTAAAGTAGTAGTAATATCATAGTAAAGTCTGAGTAAATTCGGAGTAAAGTAGTAGTAATACCAGAGTAAAGTTGGAGTAAGGTTGAGGTAAAGTCCAGGTAAAGTCATGGTGAAGTAGGCGTAACGTTGGAGTAAAGTCATAGTAAAGTCATACTAAAATCCTAGTAAGATCATAGTAAAGTTGGACTAAAGAAGTAGTAAAGTCATAGTAAAGTTGGAGTAAAGTCGTGATAAAGTTGGAGTAAAGTCCAAGTAAAGTCGTAGTAAAGTCGGAGAAAGGTCGGGGTAAAGGTGGAGTAAAGTCAGAGTAAAGTTGCAGTAAGATCGGGGTGAAGTCTGAGTAAATTCGGAGTAAAGTCCAAGTAAAGTCCGCGTAGAGGCGGAATAGAGTCCGACTGAATTTGGACTAAAGTTCGAGTAAAGTTAGTGTAAAGGCAGAGTAAAGTCCAAGTAAAGTCTGAGTAAATTCAGAGTAAACTTGGAGTAAAGTCTGCATAAAGGTGGACTAAAGTCCACCTAAAGTGCGCTCAAAGGCAGAGTAAAGTCCGAGTAAATTTGGAGTAAAGTCCGAGTAAAGTCAGCGTAAAGGCGGAGTAAAGTCTGAGTAAATTTGGAGTGAAGTCCAAGTAAAGTCCAAGTAAAGGCGGAGTAAAGTCTGAGTAAATTGTGAGTAAAGTCCAAGTAAAGGCAGAGTGAGGTCAGCGTAAAGGCGGAGTAAAGCCCGAGTAAGCTCGGAGCAGAGTCAGTGCAGGCGGGAGGCGCGCGGAGGGCGTGGCTTGGCGCTGAGCTGGCTCTGCTGAGTAGCCGCGGTGTAAAGCTGGAGTAGGTCCCCGGTGCCGTCCTGTGTGTAACTCTGGAGTAGTTTACACCTTGAGCCCTCCTCCCCCTTCCCCCCTCCTCCCTCCTCGCCCGGGGGTGTTTTGGCAGAGTATCCCCGGAGTATCCCCGGAGTATCCTCGGAGTATCCCTGCAGTGCATGCTGGGAGTAAGGCTGGAGTAAGGCTGGAGTAGCGCCAGTGTTTGCATGGCTGGAGCACCCTGGTGTAAGCCTGGAGTATCCCCAGTGTAAGCCCGGAGTATCCCTGGTGTAAGCCCGGAGTATCCCCAGTGTAATTCCTGGAGGACTCTGGGTGGATGGGCTGAGTAAACCCAGAGTATCCCTGGTGTATCTAATGGCAGGAGTATCCCCGGAGTAACTCCAGAGCAGGCCCGGAGTCACCTCCGGTGTGTCCGAGGAGTAGCCATGGAGTAACCCTGGAGTATCTCCGGAGTACCTCCAGGAGTTACTCAGAGTGAGGAGCGCAGCTGGGGGATCTCTGCTGTGGGCGAGGCCCACCCTGAGTAAATCAGGAGTAAACCTTGAGTAAGCCAGGAGTGCACCCAGAATAAGGAATGTACCCTGAGTAACTCTGGAGTATCCCCAGAGTAACTCCAGAACACCCCCAGGTACCCCCAGCCCACTCACACCCCTCCCCCGCGCATGCCCCCTCCCCCACACAGTTCCAACCCTGAGTAAGCTCCGAGTACCCCCTGAGTAACTCCCACCCACCCCCTCCCCATGAGTAACCTGTGAGTAAGCTGTGGGTAACCCATGAGTAAGCCATGAGTAGGCTGTGAGTAAGAGTAAGCAGTGTGTAGCCTATGAGTAAGCCATGAGCAGGCAGTGAGTTAGCAGTGAGTAACCTGTGAGTAAGCAGCGAGCAGGTGCTGACAGGCGCTCTCTCTCCCTGCGCGGGCAGGGAGTTAGCCATGAATAAGCAGTGAGTAAGCAGTGAATATCCTGTGAGCAGGCGCTGATGGGCACTCTCTCTCTTCCCACGTGGGCAGTGAGTTAGCAGTGAGTAACCTGTGAGTAAGCAGTGAGTATCCTGTGAGCAGCAGGCGCTGACACGCTCTCTCTCTCCCCGTGCGGGCAGTGAATTAGCAGTGAGTAAGCAGTGAGTATCCTGTGAGTATCCTGTGAGCAGGCGCTGACGCGCTCTCTCTCTCCCCGTGCGGGCAGTGAATTAGCAGTGAGTAAGCAGCGAGTAAGCAGTGAGTATCCTGTGAGCAGCAGGCGCTGATGCGCTCTCTCTCTCCCCGTGCGGGCAGTGAATTAGCAGTGAGTAAGCAGTGAGTAAGCAGTGACTAAGCAGTGAGTAAGCAGTGAGTTAGCTGTGAGTAAGCAGTGAGTAAGCAGTGAGTAACCTGTGAGTAAGCAGTGAGTAAGCAGTGAGTAAGCAGCGGGCTGACAGGCGCTCTCTCTCTCCCCGCGGGGCAGTGAGCAGTGAGTTAGCCGTGAGTAAGCAGTGAGTAACCTGTGAGTAAGCAGTGAGTAAGCAGTGAGTAAGCAGTGAGTAAGCAGCGGGCTGACAGGCGCTCTCTCTCTCCCCGCGGGGCAGTGCTGAACCAGCTGGAGGAGCTGCTGAGCGACATGAAGGCGGACGTGACGCGCCTGCCGGCCACGCTGTCCCGCATCCCGCCCATCGCCGCGCGCCTGCAGATGTCCGAGCGCAGCATCCTCAGCCGCCTGGCCAGCAAGGGCACCGAGAGCCACCCTCCTCCTGTGAGTGACCGCTGGGGACACTGGCACTGTCACCCTGCCGCCCTGCCACACTGCCACCCTGTCACACTGCCACCCTGTCACACTGCCACCCTGCTCTGGGGACATCAACATTGTCACCCTGCCCCTGCCAGTGCAGCATCCTCAGCCGCCTGGCCAGCTAGGGCACCGAGGGCCACCCTCCTCCTGTGAGTGACCGCTGGGGACACTGGCACTGTCACCCTGCCGCCCTGTCACACTGCCGCCCTGTCACACTGCCACCCTGTCACACTGCTGCCCTGTCACACTGCCACCCTGCCACACTGCCACCCTGCCCTGGGGACATCGGCACCCTGCCCCTGCCTTACTCAGCTGCCTGGCCAGCTAGGGCACCGAGAGCCACCCTCCTCCTGTGAGTCACTGTCACACTGCCACCCTGCCACCCTGCCACCCTGTCACACTGCCACACTGCCACCCTGCCACACTGCCACCCTGTCACCCTGCCACCCTGTCACAGTGTCACCCTGCCACCCTGTCACACTGCCACCCTGCCACCCTGTCCTGGGGACATCAGCATTGTCACCCTGCCCCTGCCATCCTCAGCCGCCTGGCCAGCTAGGGCACCGAGAGCCATCCCCTGTCCCCACTGTCCCCAACATCCTGGGGACATTGGCACTGTCACCCTGCCCTGGGGACATTGGCACTGTCACCCTGCCCTGGGGACATTGCTCAGCCACCCCAGGGACGTTGTCACCCTGTCACCCGGTCCCAGGGACACTGCCCACCCCCTTGGGGACACCAGCGCTGCTCTGGGGACATCCCCACCGTGTTGGTGACATCCTCGCGACCCTGCCCTGGGGACATTGCTCAGCCACCCCAGGGACGTTGTCACCCTGTCACCCGGTCCCAGGGACACTGCCCACCCCCTTGGGGACACCAGCGCTGCTCTGGGGACATCCCCACCGTGTTGGTGACATCCTCGCGCCACCCTGGGGACAACTTCCACCTTGGGGGTGGCTTTGGTGACATCAGGTGACCCTAGGAGGTGACATTTGGGGGTGGCACCAGGAGCTGACAGAGCAAGGTGACCCTGGAGGTGACCTCAAGAGGTGACAGCGGGAGGTGGCACCAGGTGGTGACAGTGGGGGGGTGGCACCAGGAGGTGACACTGGGGGAGGTGACAATGGGGGGTGGCACCAGGAGGTGACAGTCGGGGTGACCCCGGGAGGTGACAATGGGGGGTGGCAGCAGGCGGTGACCCCGTGTCCCCTCCCTGTCCCCAGAGCTTCCCGCCGGGGCCCTACGCCACCCCCCCGAGCTACGGGGGCGCCTTCGGGACCCCCCCGGCCGGAGCCCTCCCCCACCCCGGGGGGGCCAACTACAGCCAGATGCCCCCGGGCTCCTTCATCTCCGGTGAGGGAAAACGGGGGGAAAACGGGGGGAAATGGGAAAAACGGGGGGAAAATGGGGGAGGGGCGGGTTATAAATACGGAGTTCTATAAATAGCCGCGGTGGGGGAGGGGCGGGGGGCGCTGCCGGCCCCTCCCCCCACCCCGGGCTCGGCTCGTGCTGAACGCAGAATAAACCCCGGCTGTGACCCCGCCCACCGCCTGGCCACGCCCCCCGGGGGCTGGGGGGGTGCTGAGGGGTGGGCGTGGTTAGCGCCGGGTGGGCGTGGTTAATGTGGGGTGGGGGTGGTTAATGTTGGGATGGGCGTGGCTACTGGGAATGGGCGTGGTTAGGGTGGGGTGGGTGGAGCTCTCGAGGTGGGCGAGATTAGCGTGGAAATGGGCGTGGCTACCATTGGGATGGGTGTGGCAATCAGGATGGGCGTGGCTACCATGGGAGTGGTCATGGCTACCAATGGAATAGGCGTGGCTACTGTGGGCTGGGCGTGGCTACTGTCAAGACAGGCATGAGTGTCATGGCGATGGGTGTGGCTACCATGAGGGTGGGCGTGGCCACCATAACTATGGGCGTGGCTACTGTCAGAATGGGCATGACCACCACGGGATGGGCGTGGCTACCATGGGGTGGGTGTGGCAACCATCTGGATGGGCGTGGTCACCGTGACTGGTCACGTGGGGCTGGTGGCCACCAGGAGGTGGCTATTGGCCACTGGTGGGGTGGGCGTGGCTACCGTGAGGGTGGGCGTGGCCACCATGGCAGTGCCCGCTTGTGCTCATCATGGCGGCAGGGGCTGCCCAGAGGCCTGGGGAGGGGAATTCCCATTTTTTTGAAGCCCTTTTGGGCCGTTTCGCCCAAATTTCGGCGTTTTGGGAGTGCGGGGGCGGAGCTGGAGGACTGAGGGATGGTGGAGACGGGCCCTGGAGGACTGAGCGTCACTTCCGGGTGTGCGGAAGAACCATCGAAAGAAACACTGGAGGACTGAGCGGAACTTCCGGTTTCGTTGGGAGGAAACAATAGAGATGTGCCTGGAAGACTGAGAATCACTTCCGGCCCGCCCAACCAGCGAGTTCTCCCCGCCTTTACCCACGTGACCCTGGAGCTGGTTATGATTGGTGGCCGAGAGACGCTCCGAACCAATGAGAAGGCGGGGCGGGCACTGAGGGCGGGTCACGTGACCGGAAAAGGGAAGCGGGCGAGCGTCGCTATGGTGAGAACTGGGATGGGGAACTGGGAGAGACTGGGGGGGACTGGGGGGGATGGAAAAATTTGGGGGGATTCCAATTTTTTGGGGGGTTCTTAAATTTGGGGAGGGGTCCCAAAAATTGGGGGAGGGGTCATGGGAGGATTCCCAAAATTTGGAGGAGATTCCTCAGAAAATTGGGGGATGGGAGACCCAAAATTTGGGGGGTTCTGGGTGGATTTTTGGGGTTTTTTTTTGGGATTTTTTCCCCCTGGGTTCCCCTGATTTTTTTGGGGACATTTGAGTGAAAATTCCCAAAAAATTTTGGGGGATCCCGAGGAATTTTGGGAATTTTGGAGGGTTTTCAGGTCATTTTTTTGGGGTGATTTTGCTGCATTTTGTTGCATTTTTTGGGGATTTTTTTCCCCTGACCTCCCCCGATTTTTTGGGGATTTTCCCCTGAGAATTCCCAAAAAATTTTGGGGTTCCCGAGGAATTTTGGGAATATTTGGGGTTTCCCAGCTCATTTTTGGGGTGATTTTGCTCCATTTTTTTGGGATGTTTTTCCCTGGCCTCCTCCAATTTTTGGGAATTTTTCCCCCTGGCCTCCCCCAATTTTTTTGGGATTTTCCCCTGAGAATTCCCGAATTTTTGGGATCCCCAGATTGGGAAATTGGGAATTTTTGGGGTTTCCCAGCTCATTTTTGGGGTGATTTTGCTCCATTTTGTTCCCATTTTTTCGGGATTTTTCCCCCTCCGTTCCCCCGATTTTTTTTTGGGATTTTCCCCCGAGAATTCCCGAATTTTTTGGGATCCCCAAACGGGGAATTTTCCCGGCGCAGTCCTCGGGGGACCTGGAGAACGACGAGCACACGGCCACCGTGCTGCAGGGCCTGGTGGCCACGGCGCTGGGGCTGCGCCTGCCCCGCGGCCACGAGCCGCCCTTCCGCCGCCTCTCGGGTGAGCCCGCGCCGCCGGCGTCCCCCGGCGTCCCCCGGCGTCCCCAGGCGTCCCCAGGTGTCCCCAGGTGTCCCCAAAGTGGCACTAAGTGGCCTCAAAGTGGCCCCAAAGGGCTCAAATTTGGGATGTTTTTCCCTGGCCTCCTCCAATTTTTGGGAATTTTTCCCCCTGGCCTCCCCCAATTTTTTTGGGATTTTCCCCCGAGAATTCCCGAATTTTTGGGATCCCCAGATTGGGAAATTGGGAATTTTTGGGGTTTCCCAGCTCATTTTTGGGGTGATTTTGCTCCATTTTGTTCCCATTTTTTCGGGATTTTTCCCCCTCCGTTCCCCCGATTTTTTTTTGGGATTTTCCCCCGAGAATTCCCGAATTTTTTGGGATCCCCAAACGGGGAATTTTCCCGGCGCAGTCCTCGGGGGACCTGGAGAACGACGAGCACACGGCCACCGTGCTGCAGGGCCTGGTGGCCACGGCGCTGGGGCTGCGCCTGCCCCGCGGCCACGAGCCGCCCTTCCGCCGCCTCTCGGGTGAGCCCGCGCCGCCGGCGTCCCCCGGCGTCCCCCGGTGTCCCCAGGTGTCCCCAGAGTGGCACTAAGTGGCCTCAAAGTGGCCCCAAAGGGCTCAAAATGGCCCCAAAACGGCCTCAAAACAGCCTCAAATGGCCCCAAAATGTCCCTAAGTGTCCCCCGGCGTCCCCAGGTGTCCCCAAAATGGCCCTAGGTGTCCCCAGAGTGGCACTAAGCAGCATCAAAGTGGCCCCAAAGGGCTCAAAGTGGCCCCAAAACGGCCTCAAAACAGCCACAAATGGCCCCAAAATGTCCCTAAGTGTCCCCCGGTGTCCCCAAAATGGCCCTAGATGTCCCCAAAGTGGCACTAAGTGGCCTCAAAACGGCCCCAAAGGGCTCCAAATGGCCCCAAAATGTCCCTAAGTGTCCCCAAAATGGCCCTAGATGTCCTCAAAGTGGCCCCAAAGGGCTCAAAATGGGCTCAAAATGTCCCCAAATGTCCCTAAGTGTCCCCAGGTGTCCCCAAAATGGCCCTAGATGTCACCAGGGTGGCACTAAGTGGCCTCAAAACGGCCTCAAATGGCCCCAAAATGTCCCTGAATGTCCCCAAGTGTCCCCATTGTGGCACTAAGTGGCCTCAAAATGGCTTCAAAACGGCCTCAAATGGCCCCAAAGTGTCCCCACGTGTCCCTAAATGTCCCCAAGTGTCCCTAAGTGTCCCCAAAATGGCCTGAAGTGGCCCCAAAGGGCTGAAAATGGCCCCAAAACAGCCACAAAATATCCTTAAATGTCCCCAAAGTGGCACTAAGTGGCCCAAAATGGCCCCAAAATGTCCTTAAATGTCCCCAAAATGGCACCTGAGGGCCCCAAAAGACCCAAAATGGCCTTAAATGGCTCAAAATAGCCCCCAAAATGTCCCTAAATCTCCTAAAATGGCCCAAAGTATCCCCAAAAGACCCAAAGTGTCCCCACTGGGGGTGGCAGTGTCCCCAGTGGTGTTCGGCGAGCGCTTCCTCCCTGTCACTGTCCCTGATGGCCCTGGGGACACCGAGGGTGGCTCTGGGGACCCGGGGGTGGCTCTGGGGACACCGGGGGTGGCCCTGTCCCCACTGTCCCCGTTGTCCCCAGTGGTGTTCAGTGAGCACTCCCTGTCCTTGTCACTGTCCCTGTCACTGTCCCTGGGGACACCGAGGGTGGCTCTGGGGACCCGGGGGTGGCTCTGGGGACACCGGGGGTGGCCCTGTCCCCACTGTCCCCGTTGTCCCCAGTGGTGTTCGGCGAGCACTCCCTCCTCGTCACCGTCTCGGGACAGAAACTCTTCGTGGTCAAGCGCCACCACCACGTCCAGGAGCCGGTGGCCGTGTGAGAAATGTCCCCAAGCATCCCCAGAGTGTCCCCAGAGGAGGTGGCACCGCTCCCGGCCGCCTCCCGCTGTCCCCAAAGTGTCCCCAAATCCCCCCCGTGGGGACAATAAACAATGTCCGAGGGTGGCTTTGGTGCTTTGTGACCTCCTTGGGGACGTCCAGGTGACATCCAGGTCCCCTTGGGGACATCCATGACCTCTTGGGGACATCCAGGACACCCTTGGGGACATCCAGGTGGCATCAGGTGACACCAGGTGACATCCAGGTCTCTTTATTGGCAATAAATAACAGGGACACAGGTGCCACCCTTGTCCCCAAGGTCCCCAACCCGGGGATGGCACTGCAGGCCCCTCCCCCACTTTGGCTCGGGGACACTTCCCCGATGTCCCCAAATGTCCCCGAAGTCCCGAACGCAGGCACGGCTCCAGGCCGTGTCCCCAAAGTGTCCCCAAGGTCCCTTCCATGGCACGTGGCAGCGGCAGCGACCCCCCCCCCCCCCCCCCCC
>JAGGNK010007293.1:176222-188471 GCA_017590115.1 Montifringilla adamsi
TGGCGCCTGGCGGGGCCAGCGACCCCCCCCCCCCCCCCATTGTCCCCAGTGTCCCCAAGGCTCTGGGGGTGGCCCTGGGACACTGGGGGTGGCTCTGTCCCCAAAGTGTCCCCAAGGCTGTGGGGGTGGCTCTGTCCCCTTGGTCCCTGTCCCCAATGTCCCCAAGGCCCTGGAAGTGGCTCTGAGGCTCTGGGGACACCGGGGGTGGCCCTGTCCCCATTGTCCCCCTGTCCCCAATGTCCCAGAGCCATCCCTGCCACTCTGGCCATGTCCCCAAACTGTCCCCAAGTTGTCCCCAGTGCCCTGGCACCATCCCCACTGTCCCAGTGGTGTCCCCAAACTGTCCCCAAGCTGTCCCCAGTGTCCCAGCATGGTCCGTGCCACCCCAGTGCTGTCCCGGTGGTGTCCCCAAGATGTCCCCAAGGTCCCAGCACTGTCCCCACTGTCACAGTGGTGTCCCCAAGCTGTCCCCCGTTGTCCCCCCGCTGTCCCAGACTGTCCCCCACTGTCCCCACACTGTCCCCCGCTGTCCCCGCTGTCACTTGACGGGTGGCACCACGAGCACCTTGCACTCCCTCTTGGCGATCTTGTCCAGGGCCAGCACGGCTTTGTCACCCGCGGGCAGGTACAGGGGCCGGCCCACGGGGGACCCCACGGGGGGCGTGATGGCCCTGCGCTCCATCACGCTGCCGGACCTGGGGACAGTGACACTGCTGTCACCTCTGTGTCACCTCAGTGTCCCTGTGTCAGTTACAGTGTCCCTGTGTCAGTTACAGTGTCCCTGTGTCACCCTGTGTCACCCCAGGGTCATGGCCCTGCGCTCCATCACGCTGCCGGACCTGGGGACAGTGACACTGCTGTCATCTCTGTGTCACCTGTGTGACCCACAGTGTCCCCGTGTCACCCAAGGCAGCGGTGGTACCTCCCTGTGTCATCCCCAGTGTCCCTTTGTCACATCCCAGTCCCCCCCAGTCCCCCCACTCCATTCCCAGCCCCTCCCAGTCCATCCCAGTCCCTCCCAATCCCCTCCCAGTCCCCCCAGTCCATTCCCAGCCCCTCCCAGTCCCCCCACTCCATTCCCAATCCCTCCCAGTCTCTCCCAGTCCCCCACAGTCCCCCCCAGTCCCTCCCAGTGCTCCCAGTACCTCATGAGGTGGCTGCGGGCGGGCTGCTGGTGGGAGAAGGACTGCGAGCGGCCCAGGCCGGCCACGAGCTCGCGCACGGCCGGGGAGCTGGGGCTGCTCCTGCGCGACACCGGGCGCGCCTCGGCCGGAGCGCTGCTCACGCTGGCCGTGAACTGCAGCTTCAGCTTCATGTGCTGGGACAGCTGGGACACGCTGCGCTTACTGGCAGGGACTGGGAGCCACTGGGAGCCACTGGGGACACACTGGGAGCCACTGGGAGGGGACCTGGGGGCACTGGGATGGGGTTTTGGGGCACTGGGAGTTACTGGGATGGGTTCCTGGGGCACTGGGGGGCACTGGGAGGGGATTTGGGGTCACTGGGAGGGGATTTGGGGGCACTGGGAGGGGATTTGGGGGCACTGGGAGGCACTGGGATGAGGTTTTGGCGGGGTATTTGGGGCACTGGAGGTACTGGAAGGGCACTGGGAGGGCATTGAGAGGGACTGGGAGGGCACTGGGAGTTACTGGGATGGGGTTTGGGGCACTGGGGTTGGCAGAGGTGACCAGGAATGGACTGGAATGAGCATACTGGGGATACTGGGAATGGGGTAACGATGGGGCTAATGGGGACAGAGGTGGCACTGGTGGCACTGGGGGGACAGAGGTGACACCGAGGGGGGCACAGGTGGCACCGGGGTTGGCACTGACTTCGAAGAGGCCGGCGCGCAGCGCCTGGAACGGGGATACTGGGAACACTGGGAATAGGGTAAGGATGGGGATAATGGGGACAGAGGTGGCACTGGTGGCACTGGGGTGACAGAGGTGACACCGAGGGTGGCACAGGTGGCACCGGGGTTGGCACTGACTTCGAAGAGGCCGGCGCGCAGCGCCTGGAACGGGGATACTGGGGATACTGGGAACATCCCCAATGGGGTAATGATGGGGATAACGGGGACAGGAGTGACAGAGGTGACACCGAGGGTGGCACAGGTGGCACCGGGGGTGGCACTGACCTCGAAGAGGCCGGCGCGCAGTGCCTGGAACGGGGATACTGGGGATACTGGGAACACTGGGAATGGGGTAACAATGGGGATAAGGGGGACAGGGGTGGCACTGGTGGCACTGGGGTGACAGAGGTGGCACAGGTGACACCAGGGGTGGCACAGGTGGCACCGGGGGTGGCACTGACCTCGAAGAGGCCGGCGCGCAGCGCCTGGAAGGCCACGCGGAAGGTGCGGGCGCTGCCCTTGCGGGAGTAGCCCAGGTTGGTCAGCGGCGTGTGGCACACCACGGAGTCCAGCGAGCCGCGCGACTTCCCTGCAATTCCAGAACGTTCCGGGCACGCCGGGAATTCTTGGGAATTTCTTAAGGAATTTTTAGGGAATTTTTGGGATTTTTTGGGGGGATTTTTTTGGGTTTTTTGGGGGATTTTTTAGAGCATTACACATGGGGACACCAGGGTGGCCTTGGGAACACTTGGGGGGGCCTTGGGGACAACAATCGAGGGCCACCAGGCTGGGCCAAGGGGGCTTGTGCCGCCTTGGTGGCACCAGCAGTGTCCCCATTGGGACATTTCGAGATTTGTTTTGGGAAGTTTTTGGGGTTTTGGCTTGTGGGATTTGCAGGAATTTTTGGGAATTTTTTGGGATTTTTTGCGGAATTTTTGGGAATTTTTTGGGTTTTTTTGGGAATTTTTGAGCATTTTTTTGGGGTATTTTGACTTTTTTTTTGGAGTGTTTTTGGGGGTTTTGGGTGCTGGGATTTGCAGGAAGTTTGGGGGATTTTTGGGGAATTTTTTGGAATTTTGGGTTGTGGGATTTATGGGAATTTTGGGGATAATTTGGGAATTTTGGGTTTATGGCATTGATGGGGGTGAGGCACACCATGGAGTCCAGCGAGCCCCGCGACTTCCCTGCAATTCCAGAACATTCCGGTGACTTCAGGAATTTCTGGGAATTTTTTGGGAATTTTTGGGGGACTTTTTTGGGTTTTTTTGGGAATATTTCTGGGAATTTTTGGGTTTTTTGGGGAGGTTTTTTGGGATTTTCTGGAGCATTTTTCGGGGTATTTTGAGATTTTTTTGTAGTGTTTTGGGGCGGGGGGTTGGGTTCTGGGATTTGCAGGAATTTTGGGGAATTTTTTGGGGGTTTTTGCGGAATTCTTGGGAATATTTTTGGATTTTTGGGGTGGTTTTTTTTGCTAATTTTTCTGGCATTTTTTGGGGTATTTTGAGATTTTTTTTGCAGCGTTTTTGGGGGGGTTTGGGTTCTGGGATTTGCAGGAATTTTCGGGGAATTTTTGGGGATTTTGGAGCGTGGCCAGTTGGGGTCCTCTCCTTGTCCCCATGTCCCCATCCCCTCTTTTACCCACCAATGTTCCCAACGTCCCCAAGTGTTCTCAATGTCCCCAACGTCCCCAAGTGTCCCCAATCCCCCCAGTGTCCCCGATGTCCCCAATGTCCCCAGTGTCCCACCGGCGGTGGCCTCAGGTGTCCAGACCAGCCTGACGGCCAGGAAGTCCTGCAGGTCCCCAGTGTCCCCAAATGTTCTCAATGTCCCCAACATCTCCAGTGTCCCCAATCCCCCCAGTGTCCCCAATCCCCCCAGTGTCCCCGATGTCCCCAACACCTCCAGTGTCCCCAATTCCCCCAACATCCCCAATGTCCCTAATCCCCCCAGTGTCCCCAGTGTCCCCGATGTCCCCAGTGTCCCCACCAGCAGTGGCCTCGGGCGTCCAGACCAGCCTGATGGCCAGGAAGTCCTGCAGGTCCCCAGTGTCCCCAACATCCCCAATGTCCCAAACATCCCCGATGTCCCCAATGTCCCCAATCCCCCCAGTGTCCCAGATGTCCCCGATGTCCCCAGTGTCCCCACCAGCGGTGGCCTCAGGTGTCCAGACCAGCCTGACCCAGCAGTGGCCTCGGGCGTCCAGACCAGCCTGATGGCCAGGAAGTCCTGCAGGTCCCCAGTGTCCCCAACATCCCCAATGTCCCAAACATCCCCGATGTCCCCAATGTCCCCAATCCCCCCAGTGTCCCAGATGTCCCCGATGTCCCCAGTGTCCCCAACCTCCCCGATGTCCCCAGTGTCCCCAGTGTCCCCACCGGCGGTGGCCTCGGGCGTCCAGACCAGCCTGACGGCCAGGAAGTCCTGCAGGTCGTTGAGCAGGGTGTAGGTGACAGTGAAGCGCTGCAGGGCCACCACGGGGGACTCGCAGGTGGCCGTCATCACGAAGCGCGGCCGCTCCAGCCGGATGCTCGGCAGCCTGAGGGGACAGCGGGGACATCATGGGGACATCGGGGACACCGAGGTGGCATCACGGGGACAGCACCAGAGAACACCCGGAGAGCTCTGGGGACGTGGTGGCACTGGGGCAATGAGGGGACAGGGGGTGGTGGCACATGGAGGGGCCACCAGGAGGGTCTGGAGGGCTTGGGGACATCATGGGGACATCATGGGGACATCGGGGACACGGTGGTGGCATCATGGGGACAGCACCAGAGAAGACCCTGAGAGCTCTGGGGACGTGGTGACATTGATGGGACAGGAGGTGGTGGCACATGGAAGGGCCACCAGGAGGGTCTGGAGGGCTTGGGGACATCATGGGGACATGGGGGACATGGAGGTGGCATCATGTGACAAGCCCAGAGGAGCCCCGAAGGGCCATAAGGACGTGGTGGCATTGGGACAATGAGGTGACATTGGTGGGACAGGAGGTGGTGGCACATGGAGGGGCCACCAGGAGGGTCTGGAGAGCCTGGGGACATCATGGGGACATTGGGGACTCCGAGGTGGCATCGTGGGAAAGTCCAGAAAAGAGCCAAAGAACTGAGGATGGAGGGACATGGGGACAACAAGGTGACAACGAGGTGACAACGAGGTGGTGGCACCACGGGAGGCCCTGGCGGCCTTGGGGACACCGAGGTGACACCGAGGTGACAGCGGGTGACACTCACCGATAGTGGGTGACGATGCTGTTGGTGAACGGCAGCTTCGGCGTCGACCACCGGACCACGGCCACCAGCGGCACCTCCAGGCCCTGCTTGGGGACATCGCTGTCACCGCGCTGTCACCGCGCTGTCACCCTCCCCAAGGTCCGCGTCCCCAGTGTCCCCAAGGCCGATGGGGACGACGGGGATTGTCACCAAGCCTGGGGACAGCACGGTCAAGGGGAGTTGGTGGCATCTTGGGCGGCTTGGATGGGGGTTGGTGGCCCTTGACTGTTGTCCCCAAGGCCTCCCAGTGTCCCCAAGGCCACCCCAAGTATCCCAAACCCCCCAGATACTCCCAAAAACTGTCCCCAACCCCGACTTGGGGACACTTTTGGTGCCACCAAGGAGGGACAAGTCCTTTTGGCTGAGCCTGGTGGCCCACGATTGTTGTCCCCAAGGCCTCCCAGTGTCCCCAAGGCCACCCAGGTGTCCCCAAGGACTCCCAGTGTCCCCAAGGCCACTGCGGTGTCCCCAACCCCCCAGACACTCCCAAGAACTGTCCCCAAACCTGACTTGGGGACACTTTTGGTGCCACCAAGGTGGAACAAAGCCCCTTGGCCCAGCCTGGCGGCCCTCGATTGTTGTCCCCAGGTGTCCCCAGGTGTCCCCTCACCTCCTTGGTGTCACAGGGCGGCCGCTCGGGCGCCTGCAGCTGGAACAGGAAGTTCTGCTCCTCCAGGGCGCTCAGGGGACACGGCCACCCCGAGTGGCACCCGGGGACGCGGCAGAACGCCCCCACGGGGACCTCCCCGGAGTGGTGGCTGCCAGGGGACAGCGGGGACACTCAGGAGATGGGCCACATCCCCAAGGTCCTCACGGTGTCCCCACGGTGTCCCCAAAGTTCCCTCCCGCTCCTGAGGTCCCCTCCCATCTCCAAGGTGTCCCCACATTGGCCCCAGGGTCCTCATGGTGTCCCCAAGGTGTCCCCACATTGTCCCCAAGTTCCTCATCGTGTCCCTAAGGTCCTCATGGTGTCCCCAAGGTCCCCACAGTGACCCCAAGTTCGCTTCTCTTCCCCGAGATGTCCCCAGGTGTCCCCAAGGTCTCCCCATGCTGTCACCAGGTGTCCCCAGCTGTCCCCCAGGTGTCCCTACCTTGTCCCCCAGGTGTCCCCACATTGTCCCCAAGGTGTCCCCAAGGTGCCCCCAGATGTCCCCACATTGTCCCCCAGGTGTCCCGAGGTGTCCCCAAGCTGACCCCACAGTGCCCCCACATGTCCCCAGCTGTCCCCCAGCTGTCCCCAAGGTGTCCCCAGGTGCCCCCACATTGTCCCCAGGTGCCCCAAGGGTCCCCCCAGGACACCCCAAAGTGCACCCACATGCTCCCATATTGTCCCCAGGTGTCCCCACATTGTCCCCAAGGTGTCCCCAAGTGTCCCCAAGTGTCCCCAGCTCACCAGACGTCGTCCACGAGCAGCACGGAGCCGTCGGGCATCACGGGCAGGTAACTGGCGTTGAAATTGGGCAGCACCTGCACGTCCCACAGGGACAGCTCCTGTGACGAGCCATTCAGCACTGGGGACATTGGGGACACCATTGGGGACACCTGCACGTCCCACAGGGACAGCTCCTGTGACGAGCCATTGAGCACTGGGGACATTGGGGACATTGGGGACACCATTGGGGACACCTGCACGTCCCACAGGGACAGCTCCTGTGACGAGCCATTGAGCACTGGGGACATTGGGGACATTGGGGACACCATTGGGGACACCTGCACGTCCCACAGGGACAGCTCCTGTGACGAGCCATTGAGCACTGGGGACATTGGGGACATTGGGGACACCATTGGGGACACCTGCACGTCCCCATCCCCCTCCAAGCCCCCAAATGTCCCCAACCCCCCCGATGTCCCCACCCCCCCGGTGTCCCCATGTCCCCAGCTGTCACCTTTGAGCACGGTCAGGTACTTGCCGGACACGGTCACCTGGCGGCAGCGCACGCGGGGGGGTGGCAGCACCGTCAGCAGGGTGGACACTGCGGGGACACCAGGGGACACTTGGGGACAGCCAGGCAGGGCCAGCAGGCTGGGCCAAGGGACCTTGTCCCGCCTTGGTGGCACCAGAAGTGTCCCCAAGGTGGGGTTGGGGACAATCCCTGGGGGTTCCTGAGGGGTTTGGGACACTTGGAGACACCAGGGGACACTTGGGGACAGCAGCCGAGGGCCACCAGGCTGGGCCAAGGGGGCTTGTGCCGCCTTGGTGGCACCAGCAGTGTCCCCAGGGTGGGGTTGGGGACAGTTCTTGGGGGTCACTGAGGGGTTTGGGGTGGCTTTGAGACACTTGGGGACACCTGGGGTAGCACTGAGGGGACACTTGGGGACACTTGGGGACCTCACCTTGTGCCTTGAAGGCCCCATGCTGCTGCCGGAACACCTGGGGTGGCACTGAGGGGACACTTGGGGACACTCAGGGGACACTTGGGGGTGGCACCATTGGGGAGGGGACACTTGGGGACCTCACCTTGTGTCTTGAAGGCCATGGGGACACCTGGGGTGGCACTGAGGGGACATCTGGGGACACTCAGGGGACACTAGGGAGTGGAACCATTGGGGAAAGGACACCCAGGGGACACTTGGGGACACCGGACGGGGGAGGTGACACTTGGGGACACTTGGGGACCTCACCTTGTGCCTTGAAGGCCCCGTGCTGCTGCCGGAACACCTGGCCGGGGGCGCGGCCCTGGAGCAGCCTCAGGTACCCCCCCGTCCCTGTCCCTGTCCCTGTCCCTGTCATTGTCACCTGGTCTGGCCCTGGCCCTGGCCCTGTCCCCTCCTGCAGCTCCGGCGGCTCCGTGTCCCGCTGCCACACGGTCACCACGATCTGGGGACACCAAGGGGACACCGCGGCGTCACCAAAGTGTCCCCAAGGTCACCGCGCTGTCCCCTCCCCACCCCCAATGTCCCCAAAGTGTCCCCAAGGTCACCATGCTGTCCCCTCCCCGTCCCATTCCCAGTGTCCCCAAAATGTCCCAAAATGTCCCCCAAATGTCCCCAATTTCCCCAAAGTGTCCCCAAGCTCCCCACACTGTCCCTAGTGTCCCCAAGACGGGAGAAAATGGGAAAAAATGGGAAAATCCAAAAAAAAAAAAAAAAAAAAAGGAAAAGCCCAGGAAAAATGGTAAACTGGGAAAAAAATGGGGAAAACCCAACGTAAAATGGGAAAAACCCAATGAAAAATGGCAAACCCCAAGGAATAATGGGAAAAGCCAAGGAAAAACGGGAAAAATCCAACAAAAATTGGGAAAAATCCAGGAAAAATGGAAAACCCCAAGGAAAATTGGGAAAACCCAAGGAAAAGTGGGAAAAATCCAGGAAAAATGGAAAACCCCAAGGAAAATTGGGAAAACCCAAGGAAAAGTGGGAAAAATCCAGGAAAAATGGGAAAAACCCAATGAGAAATGGGAAAAACCCAACAAAAATTTGGAAAAATACAGGAAAAATGGGAAAACCCAAGGAAAATTGGGAAAACACCAGGAAAAAACTGGAAAACCCAAGGGAAAATGGGGAAAACCCAAGTAAAACTGGGAAAAAAGTGGGAAAATGGGGGGAAAATGGGAGAAATGGGGGGAAAATGGGAAAAACCCAAGGAAAAATGGGGAAAACCCAACAAAAATTGGTAAAACCCCAAGGAAAAATGGGAAAACCCAAGGAAAAATGGGAAAAACCCAACAAAAATTGGGAAAACCCAAGGAAAAATGGGAAAACCCAAGGAAAAATGGGAAAACCCAAGGAAAAAAGGTGAAAACCCAAGGAAAAATGGGAAAACCCAAGGAAAAATGGGAAAAACCCAAGGAAAAATGGGAAAAACCCAATGAAAATTTGGAAAAACTAAGGAAAAATGGGAAAAAGCAAAGAATAATGGGAAAACCCAAGGAAAACCTAACGAAAAATGGGGAAAACCAAGGAAAAATGGGAAAAACCAAAGAATAATGAGAAAACCCAAGGAAAATCACGAAAGCCCAGGGAAAAATGGAAAAAACCCAACAAAAAATGGGAAAAACCCGAGAAAAAACTGGAAAACCCAAGGAAAAACCAGGAAAACCCCAGGAAAACCACACCCCCCCCAGCCACAACCGCCCCGACATTCCGGAAGGTTCCGCCGCTCACCCCCGCGCCGGCGCCGCCCGGAGGGCCCCGGGAGTGCGTGAGCAGCGCGCGGCACTCCCGGAACAGCTCCCGGGAATCCTCGGCGCCGTTCCCGAAGTCGCCGGGCGGCTCCTCCTCGTCGCGGGCCCGGCCGTCCCCGCTGGTGACGGTGGCGAGCGCCGACAGCGACGAGGCCAGCTGAGCCCACGGTGTTTTTCCCGGGAAATTGGCGGTGGAGTGGGCGTGGCTTCGGGCGGCGTGGGCGGGGCTCCCGTCGGAGTTGGCGGGAGTTCCGTCGGGGTTCCCGTCGGCGTTGCCGTCGGCGTTCCCGTCGGCGTTGCCGGGGTTCTTGCGCAGCACCAGCAGGAAGCGCACGGTCTCGCCCAGGTACAGGTGGTTGCGGCGCGGCAGCGCGCGGTAGCCCGAGGATTCTCCCGCCAGGAATTCCCGCGGAGGGAAGGGAACGGCCGGGAAGTACATGGAGTAATCGCACTGGGATTCCATGGGGAAAGGCCGGGGGGAAAGGGGAAAACTAGGAGGGGAAATGGGGGGGAAATGGGGAAAAATGGGGAAAAATTGGGGGAAATATTAGGGAAAATAGGGGGGAAAAATGGGGAAAAATGGGGGAAAACTGGGGGGAAAAATGGGAAAACTAGGAGGGGAAAAATTGGGGGAAAATTGGGGGAAATATTATGGAGAATAGGAGGGAAAAATGGGGAAAAATGGGGAAACTAGGAGGGGAAATGGGGGAAATAGGAGGGGAAAAATGGGAAAGAACGGGGGAAAATTGGGGAAAATAATGGGGGAAATGGGAGAGAAAAATGGGGAAAAATGGAGGAAAAAAGGGGAAACTTAGGGAAAATAGGAGGGAAATAATGGGAAAAACGAGGAAGGAAAATGGGGAAAATAATGGGGGAAATAAGGGAAAAATTGGGGGGAAAATGGGAAAACTAGGAGGGAAAAACAGGAAAAATGGGGAAAAAATTAGGGAAAATAGGAGAGAAATAATGGAGAAAGCTAGGAGAGAAAATGGGAAAGAATGGAGGAAAAATAGGGAAAAAATGGGGGGAAAAAGAGGAAAATATTAGGGAAAATAGGAGGGAAAATGGGGGGAAATGGAAAAAAGAATTAGGAAAAAAGGGAAAAAATAGGAGGGAAAATGGAGGGGAAAAAGAGAAAAAAATTTGGAGAAAAGAAGGAAAAATAGGAGAGAAAATGGAGGAAAAAATTGGGGAAAAAAAGGGAAAATAGGAAGGAAAATATCTGGGAATTGAGAGGTTAAATCCTGAAGGAATTTCAGGAATATTGGGGGTTAAATCCCGTCAGAATTTCGGGAATTTTCGAGATTTTTTGGGAATTTTGAAAGGATTAAATCCAAGGAATTTTGAGACTTAAATGCCGAGGAAATTTTGGGAATTTTTGGGAATTTGGGGGGGGTTAAATCCAGAGGGATTCCGGGAATTTTGGGGGGATAATGGGAGTTAAATCCCAGAAAAATTCCGGGAATTTTGGAGAAATTTTAGGGTTAAAGCCCAGAAAAATTCCGGCAATTTTGGCCAAATATTGGGGGAATTTTGGGGTTAAATCCCAGAAATTTCTGGGAATTTTGGGGGTTAAATCCAGGGAATATTGGGGAAATTTTGGGGTTAAATCTCAGGAAAATTCCGGGAATTTTGGAGAAATTTTAGGGTTAAAGCCCAGAAAAATTCCGGCAATTTTAGCCAAATATTGGGGGAATTTTGGGGTTAAATCCCAGAAATTTCTGGGAATTTTGGGGGTTAAATCCAGGGAATATTGGGGAAATTTTGGGGTTAAATCTCAGGAAAATTCCGGGAATTTTGGAGAAATATTGGGGGAATTTTGGGGTTAAATCTCAGGAAAATTCTGGGAATTTTGGCCAAATATTGGGGGAATTTTGGGGGTTAAATCCCAGAAATTTCTGGGAATTTTGGAGGTTAAGTTCAGGGAATATTGGGGAAATTTTGGGGTTAAATCCCAGAAAAAAATCCGGGAATTTTCGGGAATTTTGGCTGAATGTTGGGGGAGTTTTGGGTTCAATCCCGAGAAAATTCCGGGAATTCTGAGGCAATCCCGGGGGGAAGAACGAGAGAAAATCCCGCGGATTTTGGGGCCTTGAATCCCGAGGAAAGCCCGGGAATATTCGGGAATTCTGGGGGGTAAAGGGATTTAAATCCCGGGAATAGCGGGAGGATAACGGGGGGTTCTGGGGCGTTTTGGGAATTTGGGGGGGGTTAAATCCAGAGGGATTCCGGGAATTTTGGGGGGATAATGGGAGTTAAATCCCAGAAAAATTCCGGGAATTTTGGAGAAATTTTAGGGTTAAAGCCCAGAAAAATTCCGGCAATTTTGGCCAAATATTGGGGGAATTTTGGGGTTAAATCCCAGAAATTTCTGGGAATTTTGGGGGTTAAATCCAGGGAATATTGGGGAAATTTTGGGGTTAAATCTCAGGAAAATTCCGGGAATTTTGGAGAAATTTTAGGGTTAAAGCCCAGAAAAATTCCGGCAATTTTAGCCAAATATTGGGGGAATTTTGGGGGTTAAATCCCAGAAATTTCTGGGAATTTTGGGGGTTAAATCCAGGGAATATTGGGGAAATTTTGGGGTTAAATCTCAGGAAAATTCCGGGAATTTTGGAGAAATATTGGGGGAATTTTGGGGTTAAATCTCAGGAAAATTCTGGGAATTTTGGCCAAATATTGGGGGAATTTTGGGGGTTAAATCCCAGAAATTTCTGGGAATTTTGGGGGTTAAATCCAGGGAATATTGGGGAAATTTTGGGGTTAAATCCCAGAAAAAAATCCGGGAATTTTCGGGAATTTTGGCTGAATGTTGGGGGAGTTTTGGGTTCAATCCCGAGAAAATTCCGGGAATTCTGAGGCAATCCCGGGGGGAAGAACGAGAGAAAATCCCGCGGATTTTGGGGCCTTGAATCCCGAGGAAAGCCCGGGAATATTCGGGAATTCTGGGGGGTAAAGGGATTTAAATCCCGGGAATAGCGGGAGGATAACGGGGGGTTCTGGGGCG
>JAGGNK010007293.1:200235-213599 GCA_017590115.1 Montifringilla adamsi
CCCCCACCCCCCCCCCCGCCAGTACCAAAACCCGGTTTTCCACCCCAATCCCAAATCCCACTCTCAGTGCCCCCAGTTCCCGGTGTCCCCAATTCCCGGTGTCCCCTCCCAAACCCCAATCCCAATCCCCAGTTGTCCCCCCATTCCCAAACCTCGCTGTCCCTCCCCGACCCAAATCCCACTCCCGGTGCTCCCAATTCCCACTCTTCTATCCCAATTCCCCGTTCCCCCGATCCCAAATTCCTCTTTTCTCCATTCCCAGTTCCTCCCCGATCCCAAATCCCCCTTTTGCCCATTCCCAGTTGCCCCCGGATCCCAAATCCCCTTTCCCCTATCCCAAATCCCCTTTCCCCTGATCCCAAATCCCTTCCCCCGACCCCAAATCCCTTCCCCTGATCCCAAATCCCTTTCCCCTATCCCAAATCCCTTCCCCCGATCCCAAATCCCTTTCCCCTGATCCCAAATCCCTTCCCCCGACCCCAAATCCCCCTTTCCCCTATCCCAAATCCCTTTTCCCGATCCCAAATCCCTTTTCCCTGACCCCAAATCCCCCTTTTCCCCATTCCCGGTTCCCCCACGATCCCAAATCCCTTTCCCCGATCCCAAATCCCTTTCCCCGATCCCAAATCCCTTTTCCCGACCCCAAATCCCCCTTTTCTCCATTCCCGGTTCCCCCCCGATCCCAAATCCCTTTCCCCGATCCCAAATCCCTCTTTTCCCCATTCCCGGTTTCTCTCTCACCGCGGCCTCGCTCAGCTCCGCCACATCCCGGGATCGGCTCCCGGGGGTCCCGGGGGGGCTCCGGGCGATCCCAAACCCTCCCGGCGCTCCCAGATGTTCCCGGCGATCCCAAAGTTCCCCGGAGTTCCCGATCCTTCTCTTCCCTGCCCCGCAAACTTTTCCCCTTTTGTCTCCGGCCCCGCCCCGGGACGGCCCCGGCGGGCGGAGCGGGATTTGGGATTTGGGATCGGGGTGGGGACCGGGATTTGGGATGGGGGCGGGGACCGGGATTTGGGATCTGGGATCGGGGTGGGGACCGGGATTTGGGATGGGGGCGGGGACCGGGATTTGGGATAGGGGAAAGGGGAGTGGGGGACCGGGATTTGGGATCGGGATCGGGGCAGGGAGTGGGACCGGGATTTGGGATCGGGATCGGGGTTTGGGATTTGGGATCGGGGTTTGGGATTTGGGATCGGGATTTGGGATTTAGGATCGGGGCGGGGAGTGGGATTTTGGGACGGGGATTTGGGATCGGGGCGGGGAGTGGGATTTTGGGACGGGGATTTGGGATCGGGGCGGGGAGTGGGATTTTGGGATGGGGATTTGGGATCGGGGCGGGGAATGGAATCGGGATTTGGGATCGGGAATAGGATCGGGACGGCGCCGGCGGGCGGAGGGGGATTGAGATTGGGAATTGGGATCGGGAATGGGGTCGGGGTCGGGGCGGGGAATGGGGCGGCACCGGCGGGCCGAGCGGGGCCGAGGATTTTGGGCTTTGGGATGAGAATGGGATTAAGAGATTTGGGACGGGAACGAGATCAGGGCTGGGAATGGGATGTGGGGCCAGGAGTGGGATCCAGCCCACTCCAGACCTCCTCAGATCCCCCCAAACACCAAATTCCCCACAGAATTCCCAAATTTTGGGGGTTTTAGGGATCCCCAGTCCATAGTGGGGATTTGGGATCGGGGCGGGGAATGGAATCGGGATTTGGGATCGGGAATAGGATCGGGACGGCGCCGGCGGGCGGAGGGGGATTGAGATTGGGAATTGGGATCGGGAATGGGGTCGGGGTCGGGTTCCCAAATTTTGGGGTTTTTAGGGATCCCCAGTCCATAGGGAACCCCTAATCCACGGGGGACCCCATCCCCCCAAGCCCTACAGCTCCGCCAGCCCCCTACAGACCCCCCTCAAACCCCAAATTCCCCACAGAATTCCCAAATTTTGGGGTTTTTGGAGATCCCCAGTCCGTAGGGAACCCCTAATCTACAGACCCCATGCCCCAAAACCCTACAGCTCCCCCAGCCCCCTACAAACCCCCCTCAAACCCCAAATTCCCCACAGAATTCCCAAATTTTGGGGTTTTTTGGGAATCCCGCCTTACGCAGCGGCCCCGCTGCGCTTTTGGCGCCACGAGCCACGTGACCGGTGATGCCACGCCCACTGTGCCGTAGTGTTACGCCCCTTTATGCCACGTGACCACGTGTAGCCACGCCCACGGAGGCTCGGACACGTGCCGGGCGCCATTTTCTTTTGGCGCGAAGCTAGGCAGGCGTGAGGTGGGTGGGTTTTGGTGGGGTTTTTTTGAGGGAATTTTTGATTTTTTTTTCGGGATTTTCAGCTCCGCAAAGGTGAGAGAGTGGCACAGGGGGTTCACAGGTTCCTTGAGGGGGAGTTTTTGGACCTGAGAGGTTCTGACCCCCCCCTTCAGTATGAGCTGAGGGATTTTTATGGGGGGGGCTTCACTTCCTTCATTCCAGGGGTTTTTGTGAGGGAGAGGCTTCACCCCCACTCCTTAAATTGGGCGTCGGGGGGACCTGAGAGGCCCAAATCTCCATCTTTGTGGGATTTGTGAGGGAAAAGCTTCATCCTCACCCCTTGCATTGGGCTTCGGGGGGGGTCTGAGAGGCCACTTGGTGCGATCCAGGGGGGTTTGGGAATTTTTGGAGGGATTTTTCAGGGTTTTTTTTGGGGTTTGACCCCACAAATATGAGGGAGGGGCTTCATTCACCCCCCCAAATTGAGATTTTATGGTTTCACCCCCTCATTTTTTCCATCTCAGGGAGTTTTGGGATCCTTTTTTTTTTTTTTTTTTTTTTTTCCCCTGAGTGAATTTTGGGTGTCCTACCTCTCATTTTTGGCTTTTGAGGGAGTTTTGGGTTCATTCTCTTTTTTCCTGAGGGAATTTTGGGAACCCCACTCCTCACTTTTCCCTTTTGAGGGCATTTTGGGCTCTCTCTCCTGAGGGAACTTTGCTGCTCCCACCCCCCATTCTCTCCTCTGGGGGGATCCCAGCCTTGAGAGACCCCCCCATAATCCCATTTCCCCCCCGTTTTTTCCCGGTTTTCCCCGTTTTTCCCTGTTTTTCCCGCATTCCCAGCCCCAGCCATGGCTCTCCGCCGCTCCTCCCGGCTCCGTCCCTCGGGATCCTCCTCGGGATCCTCCTCCGGCCCCGCTCCGGGATCGGCCTCTCGGAGCAGCTCCCCCCACAGCCCGTAAGTTCCTTGGAAATACCCTAAAAATCCTCCAATTCCCCTTTTCCCCACTCATTTTCCCCAAAAATTCCCCATTTTAGCCATTTTTTGCCACGTTTCCCCCCATCCCAGCTACTTTTTGTCCCATTTTTTTCTTAATTCAGGCCCCATTTTCCCTGTTTTTCCGCATTTTCCTCAGTTTTTTCCCCATTTTCCCTGTTTTTCTCAATTTCCCTCCATTTTTCCTAATTCTAGCACCTTTTTCCCCCATCCCAACACAATTTTCCACAGTTTTTCCCCAATTTTTCCCCCTTTTCCCCAGTTTCTCCCCATGTTCCCCCATCCCAGCCCCTTTTTATCCCATTTTACCCCAATCCCATCCCGTTGTTCCACATTCCAGCTTTTTCCCCCCGTTTTTCCCAGTTTCTCCTCCATTTCCCCACTTTTTTCCCCTATCTTTACCCCATCCCAACCCTTTTTAATCCCATTTTTCCCATTTTCCCAGCTTTTTTTTCCATTTCTCCATTTTTCTCCCCATTTTTTGTCCTCATTTTCCCTGTCTTTTCCCCATTATTCCCAATCCCATCCCATTTTTCCCCCACCCCGCCCACCTTTTATCCCGTTTTTCCCTTTCCCCCCCCTTCCAGCCCCGCTTTTCCCAGCTGACCCCCGAAATCCCCGTTTTTCCCCCAAAATCCCCTCAGAGAATTCCTGGAGGATTCCGACTCGGGCAGCGACTTCGAGCCCTCTCTGCGCCCCCGGAGCAAGCGGGGCCGCCCCCGCGGAGCCGCCAGGAGCCTCGTAACTCCCAATTTCCCCCCAAAATCCCCTCTTTGGGGGGATTTCCACCCGTTTTCCCTGATTTTTGTTGATTTCTCCCGATTTTTCCCCGATTTTCCCCATTTTTCCCTCAGGCCCAGAAGCGCTCCCGTCTCTCCAGCGGGGATGGGAGGGACCTGGAGCAGAATTCCCTGGAGCAGAATTCCCTGTTTGAGGCCGTTTTTTCGGGAAAAGTGGCCACAGAGGTAACAAAAAATTGGGAAAATCCCTGGGTGGGGGGGGGGGGGGGGGGCGCACGATTCCCACATGGAGCTGGTCAGCTTCACCGTGCGCTGCTGCGGCTGCCAGGGTGGGAATGGGGTGAAAAACGGGGAAATTGGGAAAAAACGGGGAAAAATTGGGAAAGTGAGTGAAAAAATGGGGAAAATGAGTGAAAAAATGGGGAAAAAACAAGGAAAAACCGGGAAAAATGAGGGAGTTCCTGGAGCTGCTCAACTTCACCGTGCGCTCCTGCGGCTGCCGGGGTGGGAATGGGGTGAAAAACGGAGAAATTGCGAAAAAATGGGGAAAATGAGTGAAAAAATGGGGAAAAATGAGTGAAAAATGGGAAAAATGAAGGAGTTCCTGGAGCTGCTCAACTTCACCGTGCGCTGCTGCGGCTGCCAGGGTGGGAATGGGGTGAAAAACAGTAAAATTGGGAAAAAATGGGGGGAAAATTGGGAAAATTAGTGAAAAAATGGGGGGAAAATGAGGGAAAAATGGGAAAAATGAGGGAGTTTCTGGAGCTGCTCAACTTCACTGTGTGCTGCTGCAGCTTCCGGGGTGAGAATGGGGTGAAAAACGGGGAAATAAAAGGGGGGGAATGGGGGGAAAATGGGAAAAATGAGGGGGAAAACGGGGAAAAATCCGGGAACTTCAGCGTGTGCTCCTGTGGCTGTTGGGATATGGGGAAAATCGGGGAAAAACAGGAAAAAAAGGAAGGGAAAATGGGATTGAAATGGGGGAAAATGGGATTGAGTTGGGGAAAATGGGATTGGGGTGAGGGAAAATGGGGAATCCTGGGGCTGGGGTGGGGAAAACTGGGAATTCTGGAACCTGGGGCTGTGGGAAAAGGAGTTGCTGGCAATTTGCAGGCGAGGTGACCCCGGAGATGTTCCGGGAGCTGCAGAACTCCGAGATCATCCGGAGGCTCACCGAGACCTTCCAGGAGGTACTGGGGCTTCTCCAGGGATTCGGGGATTTTCAGGGAATTCTGGGGCTTTTCCAGGGATTTGGGGCGTTTCCAGGGAATTTTGGGGCTTTTCCAGGGAATTCTGGGGCTTCTCCAGGGATTCGGGGATTTTCAGGGAATTTTGGGGCTTTTCCAGGGAATTTTGGGGTTTTTCCAGGGAATTTCTGGATTTTTGGTGTCTTTTCCCTGGATTTTTAGTGTTCTCAGGACTCCCTGGAGTACTCTCTGTCCCTGGATTTTTGGTGTAATTTCCCTGGATTTTTGGTGTATTTAATTATTCATTTGCATTTATTTTCAGGATTTTGCAGAGTATTTTCTCTCTCTAGATTTTTGATGTACGGATTTATTTATTTGGATTTTTTCCCAGGTCTCCCTAAAGTCCTTTTTGTCCCTGAGTTTTTGGTGTCTTTTCCGTGGGTTCTTGGTGTATTTATTTATTTATTTGAATTTCTTTACAGGTCTCCCTGGAGTCGTCTTTGTGCCTGGATTTTTGGTGTCTTTTCCTTGGGTTTTTGATGGATTTATTTATTTATTTGGATTTATTTTCAGGACTCTCCAGAGCACCTTCTCTCTCTCAATTTTTGGTGTATTTATGTACGTTTTTGGTGTTTTCAGGACTCCTCAGAGTTCCCATTCTCCAGGAATTCCCATCCCTGGCACTGATTCTGTTTGGTTTTGGTTGTTTCTTTTTGACATCAATATATTTATTTTGTATTTTTATATCCCAACACTCCCCAGAGTTCCAATTCTCCCGGAATTCCCATCCCTGGTGCCGGTTCTGCTCCGGTTTCTCCGATCTCCTGGCGGTGCTGGTTCTGGGCGAATTCCTGCTATGTTTTCATACATTCATTTTATATATGTTTTATATTTATTTATTCCAGGACTCCCCAGAGTGCCCATTCTTGAGGAATTCCCATCCCTGGCACCGGTTCCGTGCCGGTTTCTCCGTTCTGGCGGTGCTGGTGCAGCCAGGGCAGCTTTGGGGTGATTTTCCCTGGATTTTCACTGTGTTTATGGATTTGTTTTATATTTTCATATTTTCAGCACTCCCCAGAGTTCCGGTTCTCCAGGAGCTCCCGTCCCTGGCGCCGGTTCCGTTCCGGTTTCTGCGATCTCCTGGCGGTGCTGGCGCAGCTCTGGCTGCATTTTCCCTGGGTTTTTGCTATCTATAAATACATTTATTTATATTTATTCACCCAGGACTCCCCGGAGTACCCGTTCTCCCGGAGCTCCCGTCCCTGGCGCCGGTTCCGCTCGGGTTTCTGCGATCTCCTGGCGGTGCTGGCGCAGCTCTGGCTGCATTTTCCCTGGGTTTTTGCTATCTATAAATACATTAATTTATATTTATTCACCCAGGACTCCCCGGAGTACCCGTTCTCCCGGAGCTCCCGTCCCTGGCGCCGGTTCCGCTCCGGTTTCTGCGATCTCCTGGCGGTGCTGGTGCGCCGGGGGCAGCACCGGGAGCTGCAGGACGGCTTCCTCATGGGCTCGTGGCTCTCGTTCCTCACGGGCCTGGCCGACTCGCAGGTGCGGCCCTTCCGCCACACCGGCACCCTGGCAGGTGGGAGCCCCAAACCCCGGAAATCTGCTGCTTTGCTCCTGCTTTTCCTGCTTTTTCCCTGCTTTTCCTGCTTTTTCCCTGCTTTTCCTGCTTTTTCCCTGCTTTTCCTGCTTTTTCCCTGCTTTTCCTGCTTTTCTTGGTATTTTCCTGCTTTTTCCCTGCTTTTCTTGCTTTTTCCCTGCTTTTTCCCGTTTTTTTCCCTGCTTGTTTTCATGCTTTTCTTGTTGTTTCCTGCTCTTTTTCCTGCTCTTTTTCCTCTTCTTTTTCCTGCTTTTTGCCTGCTTTTTTCTTGCTCTGTTCCCTGCTTTTTTCGCGCTTTTCCTGCTTTTTCTTGCTTTTTTCATGCTTTTCCTGCTCTTTTTCCTGTTTTCCTGCTCTTTTTCCTGTTTTTTTTCATGCTTTTCCTGCTCTTTTCCTGCTTTTTCCCCTGCTGTTTTCCCTGCTCTTTCCCTGCTTTTCTTGCTCTTTTTCATGTCTTTTTCATGCTTTTCCTGTTTTTCCTGCTTTTTTCATGCTTTTCCTGCTTTTTTCCTGTTCTTTTCCCTGCTTTTTTCCTGCTTTTTCTTGCTTTTTTCATGCTTTTCCTGCTTTTTTCCTGTTCTTTTCCCTGCTTTTTTCATACTTTTCCTGCTTTTTTCCTGTTCTTTTCCCTGCTTTTTTCATGCTTTTCCTGCTTTTTTCCTGCTTTTTCTTGCTTTTTTCATGCTTTTCCTGCTTTTTTCCTGCTTTTTCTTGCTTTTTTCATGCTTTTCCTGCTTTTTTCCTGTTCTTTTCCCTGCTTTTTTCCTGTTTTTTCCTGCTTTTTTCATGCTTTTCCTGCTTTTTTCCTGTTCTTTTCCCTGCTTTTTTCCTGCTTTTTCTTGCTTTTTTCATGCTTTTCCTGCTTTTTTCCTGTTCTTTTCCCTGCTTTTTTCATACTTTTCCTGCTTTTTTCCTGTTCTTTTCCCTGCTTTTTTCATGCTTTTCCTGCTTTTTTCCTGCTTTTTCTTGCTTTTTTCATGCTTTTCCTGCTCTTTTTCCTGTTTTCCTGCTCTTTTTCCTGTTTTTTTTCATGCTTTTCCTGCTCTTTTCCTGCTTTTTCCCCTGCTGTTTTCCCTGCTCTTTCCCTGCTTTTCTTGCTCTTTTTCATGTCTTTTTCATGCTTTTCCTGTTTTTTTCCTATTCTTTTCCCTGCTTTTTTCATGCTTTTCCTGCTTTTTTCCTGTTCTTTTCCTTGCTTTTTTCATGCTTTTCCTGCTCTTTTTCTTGCTTTTTTCCTGCTTTTCCTGGTTTTTCCTGCTCTTTTTTCTTGCTTCTTTCCTGCTTTATTTCTGCTTTTCTCCTGCTTTTCCCCTGTTTTGTCCTTGTTTTGTCCCTGTTTTATCAACCTGCTTTGTTTTTGCTTTAGTCTTGCTTTTCCTGCTTTAGTCCTGCTGTATTCCTGCTTTTCCTCCTTTTCTCCTGGTTTTTCCCTGGTTTTTCCCTGTTTTTTCTCACTTTTTTCTTGTTTGTTTCTCAGGTTTTTTTGCTTTTTTTCCCCTTTTTTTCACCTTTTTCCCCTGTTTTTTCCCAAACTCCCCACTTCCCCCCCATTTTGGCAGCCCTGAGGCTGATGAGCTCCCTGCTGGAGACTTCATCCATCCCAACCCCAATTTTCCCTCGTTTCCCTGCGTTTCCCCCCATTTTCCCTTCATTTTTTCCTATTTTCCCCATTTTTTTCCCTTTTTTCCCATTTTTTCATGTTTTCCCCCCATTTCCCAGCCCTGAAGCTGATGAGCTCCCTGCTGGGAATTTCCCCCGTTTCTGCCCTTGTTTTTCCCAGGTTTTCCCCCCATTTTTCCCATTTTTTTCACCTTTTCCCCATTTTTATCCCATTTTTTCTTGATTTTTTTCCCATTTTTTCCCAAATTCCCTGTTTTTTCCCCCATTTCGCAGCCCTGAAGCTGATGAGCTCCCTTCTGGGAATTTCCCCCATTTCTTCCCAGGTTTTTCCCCCATTTTTTTCATTTTTTTCCCATTTTTCTCCCTTTTTTTCCCATTTTTTCTTGTTTTTCCCCATTTTTTCCCAAATTCCCTGTTTTTTCCCCCATTTCCCAGCCCTGAAGCTGATGAGCTCCCTGCTGGGAATTTCCCCCACGTCTGCCCTGTTTTTTCCCAGGTTTTTCCCCCATTTTGTTCGGTTTTTCCCCCATTTTCCCCCATTTTTTCCCATTTTTCTCCCGTTTTTTCCCATTTTTCCCCGTTTTTCCCAAATTCCCTGTTTTTTCCCCCATTTCCCAGCCCTGAAGCTGATGAGCTCGCTGGTGGAGGTGGCGCTGGCCCTGGGGCAGCAGCAGGAGAATTGCCAGCGCCAGTTTGAGGCAGAAAAGGGAAAAGAGCCCGGCAGTGGGATTTTGGGTGGGATTTTGGGAATTTTGGGGGTTGCAGCTGCGGGAGCAGCAGGAGGAGCTGGGGCTGCTGATGAACGGGATCTGGGTGGGATTTGGGTGGATTCTGTGGGATTTTCATGGAATTTGGGTGGATTTTTCTGGGATTTTGGGTGAAATGGGGAAAAAAATGGGATTTTGGGAATTTCAAGAGGATTTAGGGGGGGGTTTAGCTGAATGTTCTGGAATTTTGTGGGGATTTTGTGGGATTTTAAGTGAAAATGTGGAGATTTTGGGGGATTTTAGGTGACCGTTTGCGGATTTTAGGTGGGAATTAGGTAATTTTGGGGGGATTTTGAGGATTTTAGGTGACAATGGAAATTTTTGGGAGTCAAGGGGGATTTCTTGAAATTTTGGTGGGGTTTTGAAAGAATTTTGGGAGGATTTAGGGGATTTTGGTGGAATGTCAGGGATTTTGGGGCAGTTTTGTTGGATTTAGTGGATTTTGAGTGGAATTTTGGTGGGTTTTTTTGGGGTTTTGGTGGAATTTGGTGGATTTGGGTGGATTTTGTGGGGTTTTAGTGGACTTTGGATGGAGTTTTGATGGATTTTTATGAAATTTGGGTGGATTTTTGTGGGATTTGGGTGGGATTTTGGGAATTTTGGGAATTGCAGCTGCGGGAGCAGCAGGAGGAGCTGGAGCTGCTGATCAACGGGATCTGGGATTTGTGGGATTTTCATGGAATTTGGGTGGATTTTTCTGGGATTTTGGATGGGATTTGTGGGATTTTAGTGGATTTTGGGTGGGATTTGTGGGATTTTAGTGGATTTTGGGTGGGATTTTGGGAATTTTGGGGGTTGCAGCTGCGGGAGCAGCAGGAGGAGCTGGAGCTGCTGATGAACGGGATCTTCAAGGGGTGGGATTTTCATGGAATTTGGGTGGATTTTTCTGGGATTTTGGATGGGATTTGTGGGATTTTAGTGGATTTTGGGTGGGATTTTGGGAATTTTGGGAATTGCAGCTGCGGGAGCAGCAGGAGGAGCTGGAGCTGCTGATGAACGGGATCTTCAAGGGCGTCTTCGTGCATCGCTACCGGTGAGGGAACGGCCCCAACTCCGGGGAAAATGGGGAGAAATTGAGAGGAAATGGGGAAAAACGGGGAGGAAATGGGGAAAAATGGGGAGGAAATGGGGAAAAACGGGGAGGAAATGGGGAAAAATGGGATGGGGAGAGGGAAAAACAGGAGGAGAATGTGAAGAAAGGGAGGGAAAATGGGATTGGGATGGGAGAAAATGGGGAAGAGGGAGAGAAAATGGGGGAAAAATGGGATTGGGATGGGGGGAAATGGGATAGAAGGGGAGAAAATTGGGGAAAAAGGAATAAAATGCAAAAAAATACGAGAAAAATGGGGGGAAATGGGATAAAGCGGGGGAAAAACAGAAGAGAATGGGGAAAAATGGGGGAATGGGATAAAGTGGGGGGAGAAAATAGGGAAAATGGGATAAAAAAGGAGAAAAAAAAGATGAAATAATGGGTGAAAATGGGAGGGAATTGAGGAAAAGTGGGGGAAAGTCAGGAGAACGGGCAAGGGGGGATTTTGGGGGCCCAGGGGGGAATTTTGGTGGGAAAAAATCCCAAAAAAAAGGGGAAAATGGAAAAAATGGCAGAAAAAATGGAAACAATTGCAAAAAACAAGGGGGAAATGGGAAAATTGCTAGTAAAAACAACATGGGGAAAATCCCCAAAAAGAAAAAAGGGAAAAATCATGGGGAAAAAAATCCAGAAAAAATAGGAAAATTCTGGGGAAAATCAGAAAAATCCCAGGAAAAATCGTGGGGAAAATGGGAAAAAATGGGAAAAAGTTGGGGGGAAATAGGGGAAAAATCCAGAAATTGTGAGGAACATGGGAAGGAATCCTGGAAAATCCAGGAAAAATGAGGGGACGTCCTGGAAAAAGGGGGGGGAAATTGTGGAAAATCCTGGAAAAATGAGGAAAACCCAAGAAAAATGGGGAAAAATCTGGGAAAATCCTGGAAAAATGGGGGGAAACCCAGGAAAATCCTGGAAAAATGGGGGAAAACCCGGGAAAAATGGGTTGGGAATGAGGAGAAATGGCTGGAAAATGGGAGAAAATGGAAGAGGGATGGTGGGAGTGTGGAAATTGGGATTGGAGTGGGAAAAATGGGGAAAATTCAGGCTGGAATGGGGAAAAGTGGAGTGAAAATGAGGGGAGAGGCTGGGAAATGGGGGAAAATGGGAGGAAAATGGGAAAAAATGGGGGAAAATGGGAAAAGTGGGGGAAATATGGGAGAAAGATTGGAAAAATGGGGAGAAGATTGGGAAAAAATGGGAGAAAAATGGGGAAAAATGGGAGAAATTTGGAAAAAATGGGGAGAAGATTGGGAAAAAATGGGAGAAAAACTGGAAAAATGGGGGGAAAACTGGAAAAAAATGGGAGGGGGGAAATGGGAAAAGTGGGCAGAGGGGAAGGAGGGAATTCGGGGTGTAAAATTGGATTTTTGGCTGCAGCAGGGGGAGGTTCGGCTGCGCTGCGTCCGGGCCCTGCAGGGAATTTATGGAATTGCTGAGATGGCCCCGAGCCTGGAGCTCTTCACCGACAGGTTCAAGGTGGGAAAGGGGAAAAGGGGAAAATAGGGGATAAATGGGGGGAAATTGGGGATAAATGGGGAAAATTGGGGAAAAATGGGGGAAAATGGGGGAAAATGGGGAAAATATGGGAAAAATTTGGGATAATTGGGGAAAAAACGGGGGAAAAGGGGGAAAATTTGGGATAAATGGGGGAAAATTTGGGATAAATTGGGGAAAATTGGGGAAAAATGGGGGAAAATGGGAAAAATTGGGGATAAATGGGGAAAATTGGGGAAAAAATGGGGGAAAATGGGAAAAATTTGGGATAAATGGGGAAAATCGGGGGAAAAATGGGGAAAATTTGGGATAAATGGGGAAAAAACGGGGGAAAATGGGGAAAATTTGGTATAAATGGGGAGGAAATGGGAAAATAAAGGGGAAAGTGGGGAAAAATAGGAAAATTTGGGATAAATGGGGAGAAAAATGGAGGGAAAATGTGGAAAAATTGGGATAAATGGGGGAAATGGGAAAAATGGGGACAAAAATGGGAAAAATGGGGAAAAATTGAAAAAAAAGGGGAAATGGGAGAATTTGGGATAAATGGGAAAAAATGGGAATGGGGAAAAATGGGGAGAAGAAATGGGAATGATGGAGAAAAATGGGGAAAAATTCGGAAAAAGTGGAAAAAATTGGGGGAAAAATGAGAAAAAAATGGGGAAAATTTGGGATAAAGGGGAAAAAGTGAGGGGAAAATTGGAAAAGTAAATGGGAAAAAAGGGGGAGAAATGGGAGAAATGAATTTTGGGATAAAGGGGAAAAAATGGGAATGGGGAAAAATGGGGAGAAGAAATGGGAATGATGGAGAAAAATGGGGAAAAATTCGGAAAAAGTGGAAAAAATTGGGGGAAAAATGAGAAAAAAATGGGGAAAATTTGGGATAAAGGGGAAAAAGTGAGGGGAAAATTGGAAAAGTAAATGGGAAAAAAGGGGGAGAAATGGGAGAAATGAATGGGAAAATTGGGAAAAATGGGGAAAATGGGGAAAAATGGGGAAAATGGGGGTGGGAGAAGGGGAAAATGGCAGGGAAAGTGGGATGAAAATGGGCTGGAAACAGTGGAAAAAATGGGATAAAAATGGTCTGGGAAAAGTGGGAAAAATGAGGAAAAAATGGGATAAAAATTGGGTTAAGTGGTCTGGAAAAATGGGGAAAAATGGGGAAAAATTTGGGTTAAAATGGGATTAAATGGTCTGGAAAAAATGGGATAAAAATTGGGTAAAATGGTCTGGGAAAATGGGGGGAAAAAGGGAAAAATGGGATTTAAAAAAGGCTGGAACGGGGAAAAATGGGATAAAAATGGTCGGAAAAATTGGGAAAATGGGGGAAAAAATGGGATAAAAATTGGGTGAAATGGTCTGGAAAAATGGGGGGAAAATGGGAAAAATGGGATTTAAAAAAGGCTGGAACGGGGAAAAATGGGATAAAAATGGTCGGAAAAATTGGGAAAATGGGGGAAAAAATGGGATAAAAATTGGGTGAAATGGTCTGGAAAAATGGGGGGAAAATGGGAAAAATGGGATTTAAAAAAGGCTGGAACGGGGAAAAATGGGCTAAAAATGGTCTGGGAAAAGTGGGAAAAATGAGGAAAAAATGGGATAAAAATTGGG
>JAGGNK010007293.1:217204-233595 GCA_017590115.1 Montifringilla adamsi
TGGGGAAAATTGGGGAAAAATGGGGGAAAATGGGAAAAATTGGGGATAAATGGGGAAAATTGGGGAAAAATGGGGGAAAATGGGAAAAATTGGGGATAAATGGGGAAAATTGGGGAAAATTTGGGAAAAATTTGGGATAAATGGGGAAAAAACGGGGGAAAATGGGGAAAATTTGGTATAAATGGGGAGGAAATGGGAAAATAAAGGGGAAAGTGGGGAAAAATAGGAAAATTTGGGATAAATGGGGAAAATTGGGGGAAAAATGGGGAAAATTTGGGATAAATGGGGAGGAAATGGGAAAATAAAGGGGAAAGTGGGGAAAAATAGGAAAATTTGGGATAAATGGGGAGAAAAATGGAGGGAAAATGTGGAAAAATTGGGATAAATGGGGGAAATGGGAAAAATGGGGACAAAAATGGGAAAAATGGGGAAAAATTGAAAAAAAAGGGGAAATGGGAGAATTTGGGATAAATGGGAAAAAATGGGAATGGGGAAAAATGGGGAGAAGAAATGGGAATGATGGAGAAAAATGGGGAAAAATTCGGAAAAAGTGGAAAAAATTGGGGGAAAAATGAGAAAAAAATGGGGAAAATTTGGGATAAAGGGGAAAAAGTGAGGGGAAAATTGGAAAAGTAAATGGGAAAAAAGGGGGAGAAATGGGAGAAATGAATGGGAAAATTGGGAAAAATGGGGAAAATGGGGAAAAATGGGGAAAATGGGGGTGGGAGAAGGGGAAAATGGCAGGGAAAGTGGGATGAAAATGGGCT
This sequence comes from Montifringilla adamsi, assembly GCA_017590115.1. NCBI lineage: Eukaryota > Metazoa > Chordata > Aves > Passeriformes > Passeridae > Montifringilla > Montifringilla adamsi. Next base: position 217,972 of record JAGGNK010007293.1, read on the forward strand.
GGAAACAGTGGAAAAAATGGGATAAAAATGGTCTGGGAAAAGTGGGAAAAATGAGGAAAAAATGGGATAAAAATTGGGTTAAGTGGTCTGGAAAAATGGGGAAAAATGGGGAAAAATTTGGGTTAAAATGGGATTAAATGGTCTGGAAAAAATGGGATAAAAATTGGGTAAAATGGTCTGGGAAAATGGGGGGAAAAAGGGAAAAATGGGATTTAAAAAAGGCTGGAACGGGGAAAAATGGGATAAAAATGGTCGGAAAAATTGGGAAAATGGGGGAAAAAATGGGATAAAAATTGGGTGAAATGGTCTGGAAAAATTGGGGGAAAATGGGATAAAAATTGGATTAAATGGTTTGGAAAAAATGGGATAAAAATTGGGTTAAGTGGTCTGGAAAAATGGGGAAAAATGGGGAAAATTGAAAATTAAAATGGGATTAAATGGTCTGGAAAAAATGGGATAAAAATTGGGTAAAATGGTCTGGGAAAATGGGGGGAAAAAGGGAAAAATGGGATTGAAAAAAGGCTGGAACGGGGAAGAATGGGATAAAAATGGTCGGAAAAATTGGGAAAATGGGGGAAAAAATGGGATAAAAATGGTCGGAAAAATTGGGAAAATGGGGGAAAAAATGGGATAAAAATGGTCTGGGAAAATGGGGGGAAAAAGGGAAAAATGGGATTGAAAAAAGGCTGGAACGGGGAAAAATGGGATAAAAATGGTCGGAAAAATTGGGAAAATGGGGGAAAAAATGGGATAAAAATTGGGTGAAATGGTCTGGAAAAATGGGGAAAAATTGGATTAAATGGGCTAAAAATGGGATTAAATGGTCTGGAAAAATTGGGAAAAGGGGGAAAAAATGGGATTGTGAAAAGCCTGGAGCGGGGAAATTTGGGGAGCGGGGCTGTCGGAGTCGGTTGGGAATTGTGGGGATGTCGGGCCGCAGCCCCGTCTGGTGGCCATGGCCCACGACAAGGAGCCCCAGGTGGCCCTGGAGGTGCTCAGGCTGCTCACGGACATGGACAGGTGAGAATGGGGCTGGGGGGTTGGGGATTTGGGGGAGTCGGGGATTTGGGGGGGAAATTTGGGGGCAAATTTGGGGATTTGGGAGGAAAAAATGGGAATTTGGGGGGGAAATTTGGGGATTTGGGCGGGAATTTGGGGATTTGTGGAGGGGAAATTTGGGAAATTGTGGGAAATTGGGAATTTGGGAGTGGAAATTCAGGAATTTTTGGGGTTGAAATTTGTATTTTGAAAGAGATTTGAGATTTGGGAGGGGAAATTTGGGAATTTGGACAATTTGGGATCAGGAATTGGGATTTGGGATGGGAAATTGGGATTTAGGGGGGAATTTGGGGTGGAAATTCAGGAATTTTGGGGGGGAAATTTGGGAATTTTGAGGGAAATTTGGGAATTTGGGATGGGAAATTGGGAAGCATCCCAAAATTCCAGGGGATTTGAGGAGCTTTTGGGAGGGAATTTGGGAGGATTTTGTTTCTATTTTGGGATTTTGGGGTTCTTTCCCAATTAAAAATGAGAGGATTGGGGTGTGGCCGCATTCCCGTGGCTTCATCCCAAATTTGGAGCTCGGAATTTCGGGAATTTGGAGCCAGAGCTGCCTCAGAATTCCAGGAATTGGGAAAAACGGGAAGGAGGGGCTGGAATTGGGGGTGGGGAGCCCAAAATTCCAGATTTTGGGGATGGAAGATTTGGGAATTGGGGTTCAGGAGTCCCCGGAATTGCCAAAATTCCTGGGAATTCCCAGGAATCCGGGGGAAATCCTGGAGGAAAAGGGGTTGGGAATGGGGGAAAATCGGGAATTTGGGATGCAGGATTCCCAAAAATCCCAAATTTTTTGGAATTTGGGAGAAATCCTGGTGGAAAAGGGGTTGGGAATGGGGGGAAAATGGGAATTTGTGAGTGGAAGTGCCCGAATTTTGGGGTTTTTTTTTGGAATTTGGGAATTTTGGAGTGGGAAAAGTGGGAATTTGGAGTCCAGGAGTCCCAGAATTCCCAAAATTTCTGGGAATTCCCAGAATAATTCTCAAGAATCTGGAGGAATGAGGAGGAAAAGGGGTCGGGAGTGGGGAAAATGGGGAATTTTGGGTTCAGGAGGCCCCAAAATCCTGGATTTTTTTGGAATTTTGGGGTGGGAGAGGGGGAAATTTGGGCTCCAGGAGTCCCAGAATTCCTGGAATTTCTAGAATTCCCAGAATTCCTGGAATTCACAGGAACCTGGAGGAAATCCTGGAGGAAGGGGGGTCGGGAATGGGCGGAAATTGGGAATTTTGGGGTTGGGGAGGCCCCAAAATCCCGGATTTTTTTGGGAATTTTGGGGTGGGGGAAGGGGAATTGGGGCTCCAGGAGTGCCGGAATTCCCAAAATTCCTGGAACTCCCAGAATAATTCCCAGGAATTTGGAGGAATTTCACGGAAAAGGGGTCGGAAACGGGGAAAAACTGGGAATTTTGGGTCCGGGATGCCCCAAAATCCCGGATTTTTGGGGGATTTTTGGCTGGGGGAGGGGGAGTTGGGGCTGCAGGAGTGCCGGAATTCCCGGGATTGCCGGGAATGTCGGGACGGTGGCAGGAACCTGGAGGAGGCGCTGAGCGCCGAGGATTGCCGCAGCCTCTTCGCCGTGGTGTTCGTGCCCAGCCGCGCCCTGGCCTCGGCCGCCGGGGAGTTCCTGTTCCACAGGTGAGCGCCGGCACGCCGCCGGAATGCGGGAATTCTGGCCCGAAATCTGGGAATGCCGCTGGAATCCGGGAACGCCCAGCCGGCATCCGGGAACGCCGCCGGCATCCGGGAATGCCGCCGGCATCCGGGAATGCCCAGCCGGAATCTGGGAATGCCCAGCCGGAATCCGGGAATGCCCAGCCGGCATCCGGGAATGCCCAGCCGGAATCCGGGAATGCCCAGCCAGAATCTGGGAATGCCCAGCCGAAATCTGGGAATTCTGGCCCGAAATCTGGGAATGCCCAGCCAGAATCCGGGAATGCCCGCCGGAATCCGGGAATTCCCAACTGAAATCCGGGAATTCCCAGCCGGCATCCGGGAACGCCGCCGGCATCCGGGAATTCCCGAATGCGGGAATTCTGGCCCGAAGTCTGGGAATGCCCAGCCGGAATCCGGGAATGCCCAGCCGGCATCCGGGAATGCCCAGCCGGAATCCGGGAATGCCCAGCCAGAATCTGGGAATGCCCAGCCGAAATCTGGGAATTCTGGCCCGAAATCTGGGAATGCCCAGCCAGAATCCGGGAATGCCCGCCGGAATCCGGGAATTCCCAACTGAAATCCGGGAATTCCCAGCCGGCATCCGGGAACGCCGCCGGCATCCGGGAATTCCCAGCTGAAATCTGGGAATGCCGCCGGAATCCGGGAATGCCCCCGGAATCCGGGAATGCCCAGCCAGAATCTGGGAATTCCCAGCCGAAATCGGGGAATTCTGGCCCAAAATCTGGGAATTCTGGCCCAAAGTCTGGGAATTCTGGCCCAAAATCTGGGAATTCTGGCCCGAAATCTGGGAATGCCCAACCGAAATCTGGGAATGCCCAGCCGAAATTGGGGAATTCTGAGCATAACGCGGGAATTTCTCACTGAAATCTGGGAGTTCTGGCCTGAAATCTGGGAATGCCCAACCGAAATCTGGGAATGCCCAGCCGAAATTGGGGAATTCTGAGCATAACGCGGGAATTTCTCACTGAAATCTGGGAGTTCTGGCCTGAAATCTGGGAATGCCCAACCGAAATCTGGGAATGCCCAGCCGAAATTGGGGAATTCTGAGCATAACGCGGGAATTTCTCACTGAAATCTGGGAGTTCTGGCCTGAAATCTGGGAATGCCCAACCGAAATCTGGGAATGCCCAGCCGAAATTGGGGAATTCTGAGCATAACGCGGGAATTTCTCACTGAAATCTGGGAGTTCTGGCCTGAAATCTGGGAATGCCCAACCGAAATCTGGGAATGCCCAGCCGAAATTGGGGAATTCTGAGCATAACGCGGGAATTTCTCACTGAAATCTGGGAGTTCTGGCCTGAAATCTGGGAATGCCCAACCGAAATCTGGGAATGCCCAGCCGAAATTGGGGAATTCTGAGCATAACGCGGGAATTTCTCACTGAAATCTGGGAGTTCTGGCCTGAAATCTGGGAATGCCCAACCGAAATCTGGGAATGCCCAGCCGAAATTGGGGAATTCTGAGCATAACGCCCAAAGTCTGGGAATTCTGGCCCAAAATCTGGGAATTCTGGCCCGAAATCTGGGAATGCCCAACCGAAATCTGGGAATGCCCAGCCGAAATTGGGGAATTCTGAGCATAACGCGGGAATTTCTCACTGAAATCTGGGAGTTCTGGCCTGAAATCTGGGAATGCCCAACCGAAATGTGGGAATTCCCAACCGAAATCCGGGAATGCCCTACCGAAATCTGGGAATTCTGGCCCAAAATCTGGGAATTCTGACCAAAATCTGGGAATTCAAAATGGAAATCTGGGAATTCCCCACCAAAATCTGGGAATTCCAGCCCCAAATCCTGGTAATTCCAAACCCCTGAAAGGTGGAAATTCTGGCCCTAAAACCCTAGGAATTCTGATCTCAAAATCCTGGGAATTCTGACCCCAAACCTTGAAAATTCCAGCTCCAAATCCTGAAAATTCCGAGCCCCAAAATCCCAAGAAATCTGACTCCAAACTGTGAAAATTCCAAATCCAAAATCCCAGGAATTCTGATCCCAAATCCTGGGAATTCCAACTCCAAAATCCTGGGAATTGTAACTCCAGAATCCCAGGAATTCCAGCCCCAAAACCTCAGCAATTCCGATCCCAAAACCCCAGAAATTCTCACTCCAAACTCTGAAAATTCCAAACCCCAAATCCCAGAAATTCCGATCTCAAACTCTGGGAATCCCAACCCCTCCCCAATCCCGGGGGAATTTTCTGGGAATCGGCTCCGGCCCCTCCCGGCAGCTGCCATTTCCTCATCCTGGAATTTTTCCATCCCAGAATTTTGCATTTTCTCATCCCGGCCCTTCCCAATCCCTCGGGAAAGGGGGGGAGGGGCGGCCTTGTTTTTCCCAATTTTTCTCCATCCCATCCCTATTTTTTCCCTTTTTTCCCCCCATTTTCCTCCTTTCTTTCCTCATTTTTCCCCCATTTTTCCCTTTTCCCCCTTTTCTCCTCATTTTTCCCCACATTTTCCCCTTTTTTACCCCATTTTCCTGTGTTCTCTCCCCATTTTTCCCCGTTTTCCCCAATTTTTTCCCCATTTCCCCCATTTTTCCCAGTTCTCTCCCAATTTTTCCCATTTTTACTCATTATTTCCTATTTTTTCCCCGTTCTCTCCCCGTTTTTCCCTTTTTCCCTGTGTTTTTCCCCATTTTTCCTGGTTTTCCCCCAATTTTCCCCCACTTTTCCCATGTTTTTCCCCATTCTCTCCCTGTTTTTTCCCATTTTCCTTTTTTTCCTCAATTCCCCCTGTTTTTCCCATGGTTTTCCCCATTTTTTCCCCGTTTTTTTCCCATTCTCCCCCCATTTTTCCCATGTTTTCTCCCATTTTCCCTGTGTTTTTTCCCATTTTTCCCATTTTCCCCCAATTTTTCCCCATTTCCCCCCCGTTTTCCTCCATTTTCCCCCCATTTTTGCCATTTTTCTCTATTTTCCCCATGTTTTCCCCATGTTTTTTCCCCATTTTCCCCCCTTTTTTTCCCATTTCCCCATGGTTTTCCCCATTTTCCCCATTTTTCCCCATTTTCCCCCTTTTTTCCCATTTTCTCCATGTTTATTCCCATTTTCCCCCTGATTTTCCCCATGATTTTCCCCGTTTTTTCCCATTTTCCTCATGTTTTTTCCCATGTTTTTCCCATTTTCTCCTTTTTCCCCTTTTCCCCCATTTTTCCCATTTTCCCCGTGTTTTCCCCATGTTTTTCCCATTTTTCCCCATTTTTTCCCATGTTCCCTGTGTTTTTTCCCATTTCCCCCCGTTTTTTCCCCATTTTTTCCCATTTTCCCCCCGTTTTTTCCCCGTGTTTTTCCCCATTTTCCCCATTTTTTCCCATTTCCCCCCCATTTTTCCCCCCATTTTTCCCCATATTTTTCCCCATTTTTCCCATTTTCCCCCCGTTTTTTCCCCCCATTTTCCCCATTTTTCCCCTTCCCCCCCCATTTCCCCCCATTTTTCCCCTATTTTTCCCATTTTCCCCGTGTTTTCCCCCATTTCCAGGCTCCTGGACCCCGTCCGGCACGGTGCCGGCGCCGGCGACTCGCGGAGCTTCTTCCTGCGGCTGCTGCGCTTCTTCCTCGACTCCGGGGTGAAACTGGGCAAATTCGGGCAAATTCGGGCAAATTCGGGAGTTCGGGGGCAGTTTGGGGAATTCTGGGGGGAATTTTATGGATTTGGGGGGATTTTTTTAGGGAAATTCGAGGATTTCGGGGGGAAAATTCAGGAATTTGGGGGGAGATTTAGGAGTTTTGAGAGGAAATTTGAGGATTTTGGGGGGAATTTGGGGGGAAATTTGGGAATTTGGGGGGAATTTTGGGAAGTTCTGGGGAATTTTAGGGATTTGGGGGATTTTTTAGGGAAATTGGAGGTTTTTTGGAGGAAATTTGGGGATTTTTTGAGGGATTTTGGGAGGAAATTTTGGGATTTTGGGAGGAAATTTGAGGATTTGGGGCAATTTGGGGATTTTGGGAGAAAGTTTGGGGGGAAATTTGAGAATTTTGGGGGGAAATTTGGGAATTTTGAGGCGTTTTGAAGGAATTTTGCAGCTTTTTCAGGGAATTTAGGGAGATTTTGATGAGATTTTTTTGGGAATTTTGCCAGAATTATGGGCTTTTTTTGGGAATTCTGGATTTTTTGGGATTTTGACCCAAATTTTCCCCCAGCTCCACACCCCCACCCCATTCCCAAGGGTTTGAACGGGAATTCTGAGGAATTTTCTGGTTTTTTAGTGGAATTTTCTTGGATTTTTGTGGTTTTTCACCAGAATTTTTGGGGATTTTGATGGGATTTTTTGGGAATTGTGAGTTTTTCTGGGAATTCTGGGATTTTGACCCAAATTTCCCTCCCCAGCTGCACGAGCACGCTGCGTATGTGAGGTTTTTTCAGGGAATTTTTTTGGATTTTTGATGGAATTTCGGCCGATTTTTGACGGAATTTTTTGGGAATTTCTCCAGAATTCCACTGATTTTTGGGAATTTTGGTTTTTTTGGGGGATTTTGACCCAAATTTCCCCCGCCTGTGCCGGGGCCAGCCCCCGGTGGGCCGCAGCCTCGCCCGCAAGGTGCCGCAAGTTCGGAATTTTCGGGGATTTTCGGGAATTTTCAGGGGATTCTGCGTCGGGAAATCCGGGAATTCTGGGGATTTTCAGGGATTTTTAGGGGTTTTGGGGCAGGAAATCTGGGAAATTTGGGGATTTTTCTAGGAATTTTCGTGGGTTTGGGTCGGGAAATCTGGGAATTTCGGGGATTTTCAGGAATTTTTTGGGGAATTTTGGGTTGGGAAATCCGGGAATTGTGAGGGTTTTCAGGGATTTCTAGGGATTTTGGGGCAGGAATCCAGGAATTTTTGGGAATTTTTTTTGGATTTTGTGTGATTTTGGGAGGTTTTGGGTCAGGAAATCTGGGAATTTTTAGGGATTTTCAGGGATTTTTGGGGGTTTTGGGTCAGGAAATCTGGGAATTTCAGGGATTTTCAGGAATTTTTTGGGGAATTTTGGGTTGGGAAATCTGGGGATTTGGGGGGATTTTTGAGGATTTTCAAGAATTTTCAGGGATTTGGGAGTCAGGAATTTTTCAGGGAATTTTTTTGGATTTTTGATGGAATTTCGGCCGATTTTTGACGGAATTTTTTGGGAATTTCTCCAGAATTCCACTGATTTTTGGGAATTTTGGTTTTTTTGGGGGATTTTGACCCAAATTTCCCCCCTAGCTGCATGAGCACGCCGCCTACCTGGTGGATTTTTTAAGGAATTTCTTTGATTTTTGATGAATTTTTCTTTTTTTTCACGGAATTTCGGCCGATTTTTGACGGAATTTTTTGGGAATTTCTCCAGAACTCTGTGGATTTTTGGGAATTTTGGTTTTTTTGGGGGGATTTTGACCCAAATTTCCCCCCTAGCTGCACGAGCACGCCGCCTACCTGGTGGATTCCCTGTGGGATTGCGCCGGGAGCCGCCTGCGGGACTGGGACACGGCCACGGCGCTGCTGCTGGGAGCTGGGACCGGTATGGGACTGGGACAGACTGGTTGTTTGTACTGGTTTGTACTGGGAACGGGCCGGGAGGGACTGGGGCAGACTGGTTATACTGGTTTGTACTGGTTTGTACTGGGAACGGGCCGGGAGGGACTGGGACAGACCAGTATGGAACTGGGTTGTACTGGTTTGTACTGGTTTGTACTGGGAACGGGCCGGGAGGGACTGGGACAGACCAGTATGGAACTGGGTTGTACTGGTTTGTACTGGTTTGTACTGGGAACGGGCCGGGAGGCACGGGGAGGGACTGGTTATACTGGTTTGTACTGGTTTGTACTGGGAACGGGCCGGGAGGGACTGGGACAGACTGGTTATACTGGTTTGTACTGGTTTGTACTGGGAACGGGCCGGGAGGGACTGGGACAGACTGGTTATACTGGTTTGTACTGGTTTGTACTGGGAACGGGCCGGGAGGGACTGGGACAGACCGGCGTGGGACTGGGACAGACTGGGTTATACTGGTTTGTACTGGGAACGGGCCGGGAGGGCACCCGGGGTACCGGCGTGGGACTGGGACAGACTGGGTTATACTGGTTTGTACTGGGAACGGGCCGGGAGGGACTGGGACAGACTGGTTATACTGGTTTGTACTGGGAACGGGCCGGGAGGGACTGGGACAGACCAGTGTGGAACTGGGTTATACTGGTTTGTACTGGGAACGGGCCGGGAGGGACTGGGACAGACTGGTTATACTGGGTTATACTGGTTTGTACTGGGAACGGGCCGGGAGGGACTGGGACAGACCAGTTATACTGGTTTGTACTGGTTTGTACTGGGAACGGGCCGGGAGGGACTGGGACAGACCAGTATGGAACTGGGTTGTACTGGTTTGTACTGGTCCGTACTGGTCCATACCGGTCCGTACTGGTCCGTACTGGTCCGTACTGGTTGCAGGCCTGCAGCTGCACGAGGAGAAGGCCCTGGTGGAGATCCTGAGCTCCAGCGGGCTGCACTGGGTTATACTGGGTTATACTGGGTTATACTGGTCCATACTGGTTTATACTGGTCCATACTGGTCCGTACTGGTCCGTACTGGTTGCAGGCCTGCAGCTGCACGAGGAGAAGGCCCTGGTGGAGATCCTGAGCTCCAGCGGGCTGCGCCTGTGCCGGGGCCAGCCCCCGGTGGGCCGCAGCCTCGCCCGCAAGGTGCCGCAAGTTCCGGAATTTTCGGGGATTTTCGGGAATTTTCAGGGGATTCTGCGTCGGGAAATCCGGGAATTCTGGGGATTTTCAGGGATTTTTAGGGGTTTTGGGGCAGGAAATCTGGGAAATTTGGGGATTTTTCTAGGAATTTTCGTGGGTTTGGGTCGGGAAATCTGGGAATTTCGGGGATTTTCAGGAATTTTTTGGGGAATTTTGGGTTGGGAAATCCGGGAATTGTGAGGGTTTTCAGGGATTTCTAGGGATTTTGGGGCAGGAATCCAGGAATTTTTGGGAATTTTTTTTGGATTTTGTGTGATTTTGGGAGGTTTTGGGTCAGGAAATCTGGGAATTTTTAGGGATTTTTGGGAATTTTTGGGCGTTTTGGGTCAGGAAAATTGAGAATTTTCAGGGATTTTCAGGAATTTTTTGGGGAATTTTGGGTTGGGAAATCTGGGGATTTCAGGGATTTTTGGGGGTTTTGGGTCAGGAAATCTGGGAATTTCAGGGATTTTCAGGAATTTTTTGGGGAATTTTGGGTTGGGAAATCTGGGGATTTGGGGGGATTTTTGAGGATTTTCAAGAATTTTCAGGGATTTGGGAGTCAGGAATTTTGGGAATTCCGGGGGTTTTCGGGGTCAGGAATTCCTGGAATTGGGGGAATTTGGGGAATGCTGGGATTTTAGGGGTTCAGGAGCCTCCAGAATTTTGGGGAATTTTGGGTTTCAGGAACCCCTTGGCATTGGGGGAATTTTGAGGAATTTTGGGAATTCTGGGGATTTTGGGGGTCAGGAACCCTTGGAATTTGGGGGAATTCTGGGGTTTTTCAGTTTCAGGAGCCCCTGGAATTTTGGGAATTCTGGGGTTTTTGGGGTTCAGGAACTCCTGAAATTGGGGGAATTTGGGTAAATCTGGAAAATTTGGGGTTTTGGGGGTTCAGGAACCCCTGGAATTTCGGGCATTTTGGAGAATTCCAGGGTTTTTCAGTTTCAGGAACCCCGAGAATTTTAGGAATTCTGGAAATTTTGAGATTCAAGAACCCCTGGAATCGGGGGAAGTTTGGGAATTTTGGGATTTTTGGCTTCAGGAACTCCCAGAATTTCGGGAATTTTGGGAATTCTGGGGTTTTTGCGTTTCATGAACCCCCGAAACTTGGGGAATTCGGAGAAATTTCGGGAATTTCGGAGAATTCCGGGGTTTCCCACTTTCAGGCGCCCCAGGAATTCCGGGAACGTTTGGGATTTGGGGGGTCTCTGGGAATTGCGGGCCCCCGTTCCCGTTCTCCCCCAGGTGTCGCCGCGGGAGCGCCGGGAGCAGCGCGAGGAGCGAGCGCGCCTGAGCCGCAGCCTCATCCCGGTGCTGCCCCAGCTCCTGCAGAAGGTCGGGAATCCGGGAATTCCGGGACACCCGGGGTATCGGGAATGTCGGGGGGATTTCGGATTTGTGGGATCTTTGGGGTTTTTGGGCAGTTTGGGGGCATTGGAGCTGGTTTTTTCCTGGTTTCTCCCCCCCAAAATTCTCATTTTTCCTCCCCAAAATTCCCAATTTTCCCCTGAAAGTTCCCAATTTTCCCCCCAGAATTCCTGGGTTTTCCCCAAAATTCCCAATTTTCCCCCAGAATTCCCATTCCCCTCCCCCAGAATTCCCAAGTTTTTCCCCTAAAATTCTTGTTTTTCCCAAAATCCCTGTTTTCTTTCTCTTGAATTCCCATTTCTCCCCCCCCCCAATCCTAATAAATCTCCTTCAAATCCTTGGTTTTCCCATAAAATTCTTTCTTTCTCCCTAAAATACCTTTTTCCCCTGAAGTCCCCATTATCCCCCCAAAATTCCCATTCCTCCCCCCAAAATTCCCATTCCTCCCCCCAAAATTGCCATTCCTCCCCGAAAATTCCCATTCCTTTCCCAAAAATTCCCACTATTCCCCCAAAATTCCCAATTTTTCCCCTAAAATTCCCATTTGATTTTCAAAAATCCCAATTTTGCCCCCAAAAATCCCATTTCCCCCCCAAAAATTCCTGTTTCCTCCCCCAAAATTCCCATTTTTTCCCCCAAATTCCCAATTTTTCCCCTACAATTCCCATTTGATTTTCCAAAATCCCGATTTTCCCCCCACAATTCCCGATTTTCCCCCCCCATTCCCGTTTTCCCCGTTCCCAGTTCTCGGCCGAGCCCGAGGCCGTGGCCGCGCTCCTGGAGCTGCTGCAGCACCTGGAGCTGGGCCTGTTCCGCACGGCGCGCATGGAGCGGGTGAGGCATCCCAGTACAGACCAGTGCAGACCAGTGACCCACCCCTAGGACCCTCCCAGTCCCTCCCAGTCCCTCCCAGTCCATCCCAGTCCATCCCAGTCCATCCCAGTGCCCATTCCCAGCACCTGGAGCTGGGCCTGTTCCGCACAGCGCGCATGGAGTGGGTGAGGGATCCCAGTATAGACCGGTGCAGACCAGTGCGGACCAGTACAGACCAGTGACCATCCACCCAGTCCCTCCCAGTCGCTCCCACTTCATTCCCAGTCCCTCCCAGTCCCTCCCAGTCCCCCCCAGTCCCTTCCAGTCCATCCCAGTTTGTCGCTCTCGGCCGCCTCGCGGGCGCTGCGGGCGCTCTGTGACCCCGAGCTGTCCCTGCACGGCCTCGGGGACATCGCCAGGAGCCGCCTGGGGGACAGCCTGGGGGACAGGTGCCACCTGCAGGTCACCGAGATGCTCCAGGTGGGGACACCTGGGGACATTCTGGGGGGATTTGTGGAGGTTTTGGGGACATTCTGGGGGGATTTGGGGACAGCCTGGGGGACAGGTGCCACCTGCAGGTCACCGAGATGCTCCAGGTGGGGACACCGGCGGGGTTTGGGGACATTCTGGGTGGGTTTGGGGACATTCTCGGGGGGTTTGGGGACATCCTGGGGGGCTTTGGGGACATTTGGGGACGTTCTGGTGCCACTCTGTCCCCAGGCAGAGTCCCCAGACGAGGAGGACGTTTATGGGCTGGCGGCCACCCTGAGGAGACTCTGGGCCCTGTTCAGGTGACACAGGGGACACTTGGGGACACTGGGGGTTGGGGACACTTGGGGGGATGTTGGGGACACTGGGGACAAGGGCAGGGGGTGGCCCCTAATGTCCCCAATGTCCCCAGTGCTGTCCCCCCATCTACGATGTCCCCAATGTCCCCCCAGTGTCCCCACCAAATGTCCCCAACCCCTCAAATGTCCCCAATGTCCCCAGCCCCCTCAATGTCCCCCCACTGTCCTGATGTCCCCAACATCCCCAAATGTCCCCACTGTCCCCAATGTCCCAAATCCCCCCAGTGTCCCCAATTCCCCCAAACATCCCCACTGTCCCCATTGTCCCCCCACTGTCCCCACACTGTCTCCGGTGTCCCCCAGTGTTCCCAGATGTCCTCAATGTCCCCAATCCCCCCAATGTCCCCTCGATGTCCCCAATGTCCCCCCAGTGTCCCCAATGTCCCCTCGATGTTCCTGCTGTTCCCAGTGTCCCCTCAATGTCCCCAATGTCCCCTCAATGTCCCCTCAGTGACCACGACCTGACTCCCTGGGGTCTCTTCGAGCCCCTCTCGCAGCTCCTGCGCCGCGCCCTCGACACCGGGGACGTGCCAGCGCAGGTGGGGACACTTGGGACACAGCTGGGGACATCACAGGGACACCGGGGACACAGCTGGGGACACCTGGGGACAGCTGGGGATGTCACAGACACACCTGGGGACACCTGGGGACACCTGGGGACATCACAGGGACACCGGGGACGCAGCTGGGGACACCTGGGGACAGCTGGGATGTCCCCCCAGTGTCCCCTCAATGTCCCCAATGTCCCCCCAGTGTCCCCAATGTCCCCTCGATGTCCCCAGTGTCCCCTCAATGTCCCCAATGTCCCCTCAATGTCCCCTCAGTGACCACGACCTGACTCCCTGGGGTCTCTTCGAGCCCCTCTCGCAGCTCCTGCGCCGCGCCCTCGACACCGGGGACGTGCCAGCGCAGGTGGGGACACTTGGGACACAGCTGGGGACATCACAGGGACACCGGGGACACAGCTGGGGACACCTGGGGACAGCTGGGGATGTCACAGACACACCTGGGGACACCTGGGGACACCTGGGGACATCACAGGGACACCGGGGACGCAGCTGGGGACACCTGGGGACAGCTGGGAATGTCACAGGGACACCTGGGACACAGCTGGGGACACCTGGGGACAGCTGGGGATGTCACAGACACACCTGGGGACACCTGGGACACAGCTGGGGACACCTGGGGATGTCACAGACACACCTGGGGACACCTGGGACACAGCTGGGGACACCTGGGGATGTCACAGACACACCTGGGGACAGCTGGAGACCCTTGGGGCCATTTTGGTGACATTTTGGTGACATTTGGGGTCATCTTGGGGGCTTTTGGGGACACTTTCGTGACATTTGGGGCCATTGTGAGCCATTTTTTGACATTTTGGTCCCATTTGGTGACATTTTTGGACACTTTGGGGCTGTTTATTGTTCCTTTTAGTCCCATTTGGTGACTTTTTTTTACATTTTGGTGCCTTTTGGTGACGTTTTTGTGACACTTTGGTGACATTCTTGTACACTTCTGTTCATTTTTGTGCATTTTGGGGCCATTTTTGTTCATTTTTGTGACATTTTGGTGACATTCCTGTACACTTCTGTTCATTTTTACACATTTTGGGGCTGTTTTTGTTCATTTCGGTCTCTTTTGGTGACGTTTTGGTGACATTTTGGTGACATTCCTGTACACTTTTGTTCATTTTTGCTCGTTTTGGGGCCGTTTTTGTTCATTTTTGCACATTTTGGGGCCGTGTGGTGGCACTGTCCCCCCCAGGTGACAATCCCAGCCATCTCCTGCCTCTTCTTCCACGTTTTCTGGGAGCTCTCGCGAGTTCCCGACTCCGGCGCCTCCCCGGTGAGCGATTCCCAAAAATCCCCTCAAAACAACCCCAAATCCCCCCAAAATCCCCAAAAAACCCCACCACAAATTCCCCCCAAAATTCCTCAAAACTTCTCCCAAAATCCCCCCAGAAATCCCCCCAAAATGCCCAAAAAATCCCCAAAATCCCCAAATTTATTCCCAAAATCCCCAAATTTATTCCCAAAATTCCCGATTTTTCCCCAAAATTCCCGAATTTTCCCCAATTTCCAGGCCGAGCTGCAGGACCTTCTCTCCAGGGCCTCCTCATTCCTCTCCCTGTGCCCCAAACCCCAAAAAAATCCCCAAAAAATCCCAACAAAACCCCCAAATTCCCACATTTTTCCCCAAAATTCCCAATTTTCTCCCCAAAATTCCTGGTTTTTCCCCAATTTCCAGGCAGAGCTGCCGGAGCTGCGCTCCAGGGCCTCTCCCTGTGCCCCCAAACCCCCAAAATTCCCAATAAACCCCCAAAATTCCCAATTTTCTCCCAAAATTCCCAATTTTTCCCTAAAATTCCCCAATTTCCAGGCAGAGCTGCAGGACCTTCTCTCCCAGGCCTCGCTGCTGCTGTCCCTGTGCCCCCAAACCCCCAAAAATCGCACAAAAATCCCCAAAACATTCCCAAAAAATCCCAATTTTTCCCCCAAAATTCCCAATTTTTCCCCCAAATTCCCAATTTTTTCCCAAAACTCCTGAATTTTCCCCCAGTTTTCAGGCAGAGCTGCGGGAACTGCGCTCCAGGGTCCTGGTGCTCAGTGACCTGCTGCTGCTGCTGGGCCCGGGGCTGCCGGAGCCGCGGCTGCGCCTGCGCCCGGAGCCGGCGCTGCCGGCGCTGCTGGGGCTGGCGCTGCTCGACCTCGTGTTCCAGAGCGAGCCCGAGCCCCGGCCCGAGCAGCGCCGTGAGTGCGGCAGCTCCGGGGGCTGGGGGATTTGGGGGGGAATTTTCGGGAATTTTTGGGGAATTATTGCCATTTTTTGGGGGATTTTTAGGGAATTTTTGGGGAATTATTGCCATTTTTTGGGGATTTTTTGGGGATTTTTTTACCATTTTTTCGAATGTTTTACCCATTTGTTTGGATTTTTCCTTTATTAGTAAGCGAGAATTTTGGAAGGATGGATTCGAGTTTGCTTTTGGGGAATGTTTGGGGTTTTTGGAGGATTTTTGGAGGGGTTTTGGGGAGGTTTTGCAGCTGCCGCCGCTCGGCCTCGTGTTCCAGAGCGAGCCCGAGGAGCAGAGAGAGTCCGGGAATTTTTGGGGATTTTTAGGGAATTTTTTGGGATTTTTGGGGGAATTTTTGGGGATTTATTGTGATTTTTT
>JAGGNK010007304.1:5259-72554 GCA_017590115.1 Montifringilla adamsi
CACAGCAGGACATCCTTGGGACTGGGAAAGGCTTCTGGAAAAAAACTGCGGGGAAAAAAGAGGCAAAGGTGTGAGGGAGGAGTTGTGCTGAGAGAGATCCCCAAGAGGCTTCGGAGAGCTGCACTTACCCAGGTGATGAGAGGAGTCAAGTGCAGGAGTGCGGATGGAGCTGTGCAAGGAGCTCAGCCCTTTTATACAGTCCAGAGAGCCGGGGGCATCGTCCGGGGGTGCGGGCAGACCCCCCCCTTCCCCAATAATTACGAATTCACGCTGCCAAGCTTCATAAAGTACAGGGACGCAGAAAAATTCTGTCATCCCCCCATTGTGGACATTGGTTTGGAAATGAGTGGACAAAAGAGGCGCTTTCAGGGACAGCCGTGGCCCATCATTACATAACAGACACGGTGCTGCTGGATCTGAGCCCACAGCCCCAATAAACCCAGGTTTGTCCTCAATAAACCTCACTTTGCTTACAAAGAATCCTGAGTGTCCTTTGTTCGCCTGGCCCTGCCGCCCTGAGCCCCTGCCTGGCCGTGCCGCTGAGCCTGCCGTGCCCAGCTGGGCCTGGCCTGGGCCAGCCTGTCTGTGGGGGGCTTGGCCAACACCCCCTGGGCCAGCCTGGCTGTGTGGGGCTCAGCCAACACCCCCTGGGCCAGCCTGGCTGTGTGGGGCTCGGCCAACACCCCCTGGGCCAGTCTGGCTGTGTGGGGCTCGGCCAACACCCCCTGGGCCAGCCTGGCTGTGGGGGGCTCGGCCAACACCCCCGGGCCAGCCTGGCTCTGGGGGGCTCGGCCAACACCCCCTGGGCCAGCCTGGCTCTGGGGGGCTCGGCCAACACCCCCTGGGCCAGCCTGGCTCTGGGGGGCTCGGCCAACACCCCCTGGCCAGCCCTCGGGGCCAGCTGGGCAATGCAGAGGAGGGCTCGGCCTCCCTGTCTGGAGGGTCTGAGTGGTTCTTGATCTTCTCTCTGCTGTCCTGATCCTTTCTTTAGGTCTCCCCTTACTCGTTTATCCCCCCCGTGTCACACCCACATCCGTGCCAGGATGGATGGTTGGTGAAGCTTCATCTCACATGGGATCTCCCCCTCTGCTTTTTGCACCACCATCAGGTGAATCGGGGACTTAAGAAATCCTCCAGAAGCACCAAAATCCCTTAGGGATTGATCCTCCGTGCCCAGCCCTATGCCATGGCCCTCCTCGGGCAGGACATGGGGGCTGCTGCCCTTCTGTGCTCCCCCCAGCCCACCCCACGCTGGGACTCTGGTCCTGTGCCCTCCTCCCCTGCCACGTCTGGAGTTTGGGATGTGCCCCGAGTGGGTGGGATGGCTTCTCCCTCCCGGCGTCCCTATTTAGCAGCCCGTAAAAAGGATTAATGACAGATGTGCCGGCTGTGCCCAGGATTTCAAAGCGCTCCTGAGTGATGCACAAAACTCCCGTGCATAAGCAAAGCGGGGGATTAGGGACATGTCATGTTTTATTGGGGTTCTGAGCTCAGCTTCGACAACAAATGATCTTTCACTCAGCGATTTGTCACGGTCTGCCCCTCCAGGGCCTGGTGGCTCTCCAGGGCACCTTTACTTGTTCCTAGCCCCAATTAGTATGGATGTAATTAGCCCACGTTTCAGTTTGTGTCAGGAGTTTTGTCCGCTTGAATTCCATGATTAGCTGGGGCTCTGTCACCGCTTCGGGACGGTGCCCCAGGCACTCTGGGGTGTATAAAAGGTCCGAGGGCTCCACAGGGCTGCATCCAGCTCTCCCCACTCGACTCTGCTCATTGATCGCTGTGGTGAGTGCGAGTCTTCCCTCCGTCCTCCCTCCCTCCTCTGTGCCTTCCCCGGGGAGTCTCTGGCTGTGGAATTCCCAAGGGATCTCTGTCCCTGTGGAATCCCCGAGGGATCTCTGTCCCTGTGGAATCCCCGAGGGATCTCTGTCCCTGTGGAATCCCCGAGGGATCTCTGTCCCTGTGGAATCCCCGAGGGATCTCTGTCCCTGTGGAATCCCCGAGGGATCTCTGTCCCTGTGGAATTCCCAAGGGATCTCTGTCCCTGTGGAATACCCCAGAGATCTCTGTCCCTGTGGAATTCCCAAGGGATCTCTGTCCCTGTGGAATACCCCAGAGATCTCTGTCCCTGTGGAATTCCCAAGGGATCTCTGTCCCTGTGGAATCCCCGCCAGCCGAACCCAAGGATGTCCTGCAACAGCCTGTGTGTCCCCAGCTGCGGGGTGGCCACCCCGGCCCCTCTGGCTGACACCTCCAACGAGCCCTGCGTGCGGCAGTGCCCTGACTCCACGGTGGTCATCCAGCCCCCGGCCTCGGTGGTCACCTTCCCCTGGCCCATCCTCAGCTCCTTCCCGCAGCAGAGCGCCGTGGGCTCGGCCGGAGCTCCCTACGTGGGAGCCGGCTCCGGGGGTGCCTTTGGAAGCCGTGGCGGCTCCGGCGGCTTTGGGGGCTTTGGGAGCTATGGGGGTTTTGGCGGATTTGGGGGCTATGGCAGCTGCGGCCGCGGTTCCCGCTCCTTCGGGGGCTCCTGCGGACCCTGCTAAAGCCCAATCCCCGCCGGAGCTCAGTGCTGGCCCTGCCCGCGGGCTCCTGCAGCAGCCCCCGCTGCCTTGTGCCGCCGGAGCCGGGCTGAAGGCGCAGCCCCTGCTCAGGGCCGGCCCAGCGGCCCCGGCAGCCGCAGGGTCCCCGGCGCTGCCGGCTGAGCCCGCAGAGCCTCGCCAGGCGCCTCTGGGCTCCCCAGCACTGCCTCCAAAAGCTGCCCCCTCTCTGCGCCCCCGGCCAGCTGTGCCCAGCCTCGGCTGAGGCTCTGCCCGCTCTGCCCGGCGCCGAGCCCCGGAGCCGCCCTGGCCAGGGCCGATCTCTGGGGCGCAGCCCTGGGCTCTGCCTCGCTGCTGCCTTGGGATTTTCGTCTTTCCGACGCCTTGTTGCTGGTTTGTCTCTCGCTGACAGCGCCTGTGGGCTTTTCATTCGCAATAAAGAATCTGTCTTGCTGCAATCCTTTTGGATTTTGGTTGTTTTTTTATGGGGTTGCTGCTCTGATGGCAGTGTTGAGCTGGGATATGGTCACAGGATCCCGGAATCATTCCGGGTTTAAAAACCTCCAAATCATCATTCAATTTTTGACCGATCCCCACCGTGTCACCCAGCCCAGGGGTCCGAGTGCCATTTCCACTTGTTCCCTGGACAATTCCAGGGTTGGGGACCCCAAACCTCCCTGGGCAGCCCCTTCCAGTCCTGACCACCCTTCCAAGGAAGAAATTCTTCCCCAGATGAAACTCAAGGCCCAACATTTATCATCCATGAATGAACCGGACTTCTAAGAATCTGCATTGCACGAAAGATTTATTTTTTGCCATGGATTTCTTCATCCTGGCCGTAAATGGGTCTCTGACTGAGCAATGGTTGGAACGTCCGATCATGGAATCAGAGGATGGTTTGGGTTGGAAGGGGCCTTAAAACTCATCCCGATCCACCTCTGGCATGGGCAGGGACACTTTCCACTGTCCCACGTTGCTCCAGGCCCTGTCCAGCCTGGCCTTGGACACTGCCAGGGATGGGGCAGCCCCAGCTTCTCTGGGAAACCCATCCCAGGGCATCTCCACCCTCACAGGGAACAATTCCTGGCCAATGTCCCACCTGAACCCCCTCTCCATGAGTCTGAATCCATTCCCTCCTGTCCTGGCACCCCATCCCTTGGGAATTGTCTCTCCCCGTGTTTCTTGTAGCCCCTTCTGCTCCTGCACGGCCACAGTTGGGCCACCCCAAAGTTTCTCCATGCTGAATAATCCCAGCTCTCCCAGCAGAGGTGCTCCACCCCTCGGATCCCATCCTGGAGCCTCCTCTGGGCTCTTTCCTCTCCCTGAGGGTGTTTTCCAAATTCTCCTGGAGTTCTGGCAGCCCCGGGGCTGTGCCCATTCCCTGGGGAGCCTGGGCAGTGCCCAGCATCCTCTGGGGGAAGAACCTTTCCCTAAAATCCATCCTAAACTTCCCCTGGCACAGCTTCATCCCATTCCCTGGGGAGCCTGGGCAGTGCCCAGCACTCTCTGGGAGAAGAATTTCCCTGATATCCCTCCCAAACCTCCCCCTTTAAAAAAAAAAAAAGGTGATAAAGGAAGACAGAAAATGTGTTTCGGTAGAGAAAATTTATTTGGAAAGAGAAGCTTTCCTACAATTGTGGAACAAAACTGTACAGGATACAAAGAGCATCGTTCCGGGGGTTCAGCCAGGCTCTGGCAAATCACCAGCATCCAAGTGATGCCGCCTGTAAAAACGGGGAATTTCCCTTTTTGGCAGCGTTGCCGTGTGCGATTCCGAGCATTTCAAGTCGCCTCTCTAAGCTCAGTGCCAATAAAAAAATTCGGGATAAGCCAAAGCACGGCGGAAGCAGGCGACTGCGCTGCAAAGCTGCGGGAGAACAGCCCTAAACTAACGGAAAAAAAAAACCCCGAGGAATTGCAACACGAGGCCGCCTGTGCCGGGGCTGAGCCCCCGCAGCTCTCGGGAGGTGCCGGAGCAGCCCCGGGGCCGCTGCACCGCCAAGAACAGCTGGGATTTCACCCGGGATTTCCCTTGCCGCCCGTTCCCCGTGCTCAGCACGTCCAGCGCTTCCCGGAGCGGTAGGAATTGCAGGGATGAGTCCATTGCGAGGAGTAGCTGTAGGAATATTTGGGGGCGCAGCGCGGCTCGGGACGGGCCAGCACCGGCGCTGCCACTTTGTCGCCAGCCGTGACCTCGGCGGGCAGCGCGGCCGGGGCCGGGGGCTCGCCCAGGGCCACCTCCGAGGGCTCCGAGGCTCCCACGACGGTTTGCTGAGGGTATGTGGTGAGGATGGGCCCCGGGAAGGTGACCACCACGGGCGGGGGGTAAATGATGACCCGCGAGTCGCCGCAGGTCACCACGCAGGGCTCGTTGGTGCTGCTGGCCAGCGGTTGGGGACACTTGGGCTCGCAGGGGGTGGCACAGGACAGTTGGGTGGAAGCCATCGCCTGGAGGTGCTGGGGGAGAGCCTGCGGGGTTAAAAAAAAAAATATATATACAAAGAAAGGTCCAAAAGCGAAGCGGACAACTCCCGACGGCTCTTGGATGCTGGCGTTTTGCTCTAAGAGACGGTCAGAGGAAATTGGGATAGAGACAAAATTTGAGCGCTGGTTTATTGACATTTGGGTCTAAGAAATCGTCGAAGAAAACTGGGATAGAGACAGAACTGGAGTTCTGGTTTATGGACATTTGGGTCTAAAAGATCGTCAGAGGTAATTGGGATAGAGACAAAACTCGAGATCTTGTTTATGGACATTTGGGTCTAAAAGATCGTCAGAGGTAATTGGGATAGAGACAAAATTTGAGCGCTGGTTTATTGACATTTGGCTCTAAGAGATGGTCAGAGGTAATTGGGATAGAGACAAAATTTGATCGCTGGTTTATGGACATTTGAGTCTAAAAGATCGTCAGAGAAAATTGGGATAGAGACAGAACTGGAGCGTTGATTTATTGACATTCGGCTCTAAGAGTTTTTAGAGATAATCAAAATAAAGACACGAGCCGAGCGCTGGTTTATGGACGTTTGGCTCTGAGGGTTTTTAGAGATAATCGAGATAAAAACACGAGCCGAGCGCTGGTTTACTTGGCTCTAAGTGGTTTTCAGAGATAGTTGAGATATTTTTAGAGATAATTGAGATATCTCTAAAAGGATGTTGTGCTCCTAAACTCGGGAAAAGAGAAGAGTTAAACACTCGGCTATAGACATTCTAAGAGATAATTCGGGCAAGAACGAGACTTGATCGCTTGTTTGTTGACATTCGGCTCTAAATGGTCCTTAGGGATAATTCAGGTAAAGACAAGAATTGCTCTCTTGGCTATTGACATTTCGTTTTAAGGTCTTGTTAGGGATAATTAAGATAAAACCAATAATTGCTCTCTTGATTATCGACCTTTGCCTTTAAGGGATCCTCGGAGGTAATTTGGATGCGGCTTTATCTCCCACCTTTAACTTCCCCCGCCCCGATTTGTTCTGAATTCCTGTTAAATTTCCCCCATTTTCTCCTCCTCCCCCGGGAGCAGAACTCCTCCTCTTTCCTCGGGTGCCACCTCCAAGCCCCGGCCCTTTGGAGGAATTCCCGAGGACGCGCTGGAACTCGTTCCCACAGCGCCTCTGTTCCTCCCACACGGAGGGGAAAAAAAAAAAATCCGGATTTTCCACGTATTTCAGCGTGGAATAATCAGCTTTGCACCCGGCTTAATTTTTGTATTATTTTCCTTGCAGATTCCTGTTGTTTTCAGGCAGGAAAATATTCTGGTAAAACACAGGGAAAAAAGCAAAAGGCTGAGAAAAAGTGGGAGGGTTAAGTGTTCGTTTAATAAGTGAAAGGTATAATTAAAATATTTATATAATATAATATATATGTTAAAGTATTTCTATAGTGATATAATCAAGCCAAATAAGAAAATTACGTTTTCACCTAGGGGTGAAATTAATTCAATAATGTTTATTTCTTCAGGTTAAATCCTCACATAAAAGCCTGGTGTAGCATCAGAATATTTTTTTAAGCTTGTAAATTAAATTTATCCTTTTGATAATTAAAAAAAAAAATTTAAAATACCCGTGCAGGGCATTTTCCTCTAAATTCCCCAGTAGGAACGTAGCACTGACCTACAGAAATGCTGGATTTAATCTCTGTAAAAGCGCTTTAGAACTGTAAATCAGTTTTAAGAGTTAGAAATGAAAGTTATTGGCACAGTTACGTTAATAATCCGTAATAATCGTTCGCTGTGGCTCCAATTAAATTAAGGACGGGCTGATCCAAGCAGCAGCAGAGGTGCACCGAGCTCCCTTCCAAGCAGGATTTTCCACAGTTTTCCATGAATTCCACACCAAACCCACCCTGAACCCTCTCCCTGATCGCGCCACGCAACCAAACGCGAATTTAAATCCATCCCCGAAACTTCCCCAAATATTTTTCCAGAATGAAAAGACCGCAACCCCTCATTCTCCCATAAATCCCAAAGCCTTGCTTTGACTTTTTCCCCTTTTGCCCAGCACGAAAAGCGCTCCTAAATCCCTCAGAACCGCACCATTCAGGCAAGGCTCAGCCCCGATTTTGAGGAGAAAAAGCAGAAGAAAAATGGAGGTTTTTAGAGTCGAGGAGCCCGAACTTACTCAGAGAGGCGGAGAGGAGGAGTCGGGAGAGGCAGTGAGGAGATGCCGGGGTGGAGAGGGGTTTTATATCCTGCCCCGATGGCCGGGGGCGGCTGAGCCACCCTTTGCTAGAGCCTTTTAATGACTCGGGAGCCGAGCCCGGTGCAGGGATCGCTGCTGGAGCCGCAGGAATTGTTTTGCTGGCTGTTTATGATTATCTAAAGCCGCGTTGGGCAATAACCCCAAAAATGCAGATGGCAAGCCGCCAGGTCTTTTCATCTCGGAATTTCCTGCTTTTCTCCTCCTGGTTTCATTAAGAGGTGAAAATGCAGCGAGGATTAATGAGGTTTTTTTAGCTTATCTTGGCTAAAAGCTGGAGTGCGCGGGGAATCTTGGAGTGCCAGGGTGATTTTCCTTATGGAAGCAGAACCTAACACAGGGAATTGTGGCCGTGCCTCGTTTATCAAATCGGGGATTCTTTCCCAAAATATTGGTGGGATTTACGGATGTGCTCCTAAATCAGGGGAAGGATCTGGTGCAAACCTGAAGAGCGAAGCTCGGGGTTATCTTTGGAATAAAAACGAAGCCGTTCATGAATTATGCCGATTGTGAAGTTTAAAATGAGGAGTTTGGTGGAACACTTTCCATAATTTATTCTTTGTGAGGTCACAGCAGCGCGGATCCTCTAGGATGTCATTACCGTGATTACCACGAAATGATTTCCCTGGATGACAAACTCGCAGAGGTTTTGAGATCCTCTTTGAAATCTCATTTTCTGATGTCTCCGGAATATTCCCGATAAGCTCCAAAGCCCGGCGGGATCTCTGGAGTTGCCTCATAAAATCAGAATAATTCCTGGGATGCCACGAACCCCGGGATGGTTTTACCTCGTCTCAAGGTGGGAATTTCCAGGAGCAAAGGTTCCCTCCGGAGGGAAGAGGGAGTGAAAACGGGAAAAAAGGGGTGCAAAGGACCGGGATTTTGGGAAGATCCTCCCAGCGGCTTCTTTGTGAGCAGGGAACAGTTGGGGCCGTGTGGGTCCTTTTGGAATCACGTCCATGGCAGAGGAATCCTTTTATTTCCCCCCAAGGATTTAATCCTAACGAGGTTGAATGGACGTTGCCTATGAGGAGGAGCCCAAAATCCCGCCCCAGAATCGTCAATTTTCTTCTTCTCCCGAAATTTCCCATGTCTTTGTTATCACCCTTTGGAATTTCTTGCTCCAACACCTCTCCCCCTTCCCAAAATTCCTGTTCCAGACCAGAAGGATTAAAGCACACGGAGAAAGCGTGGAATTCACCCCTCCGAAAGGATTCCAGCTCTCCTCAGCTGATCCTTGTGGCATTTGGGAATTCCCAACCCAGGAACCGAATCCTGGCTGGCAAAATCAGTCCCTGGAGCACAACGGGATCAACTCCTCCCAAAATCCCTGCAAATGCAGAAATCTCAGGTGGAATTTTCTCTTTTCCACCCGCGTTTTATGCTTTGCTCCTGTGCCTGCAGTTGGTTCGTCAGGAATTGTGTGGCCAGGGATGGATCCAGATTAAAATAAAGGAGGTTTAAGGAGGATTTTTGAAGGAATTGTTCCCTGTGAGGGTGGGGAGGACACGGCACAGCTTTTCCAGGGAATTTCTGGGAAAATCCATTCTCAAAACCTTCCCAAATATTTTTTTTCCCCTAGAATTATAGACTGAAATCCCTCATTCTCCCATAAATTCAAAATCCTTGGGAAAGCTCCCGCTTCGATTTTTGCACCCTTTACCCGGCACAGAAAGCAGAGCAGAGAGAGCTCCTAAATCCCACAAAACCAGAATATTTAGGCAAAGTTCAGCCTCGATTTTAAGGAGAAATCCACCAAAAAGAAGAAAAGTGTCCGAGGCCAGGCTGGAAGGAGCCGGGACCGCAGCAGGGGTGGAACTGGGCGAGTTTTAAGGCCCCTTCCAGCCCAAACCATCCCGTGAGTAACAAAGGGAACAAAGAGCAAGCGCAGACAGCAAACCCCACAACACAGAGCCTTAATAACCATTAATCCTAAATTGTCGTAGAAAATTACATCCTTGCGCAGGGCAGGGGCAGCTTTAAGGCCGGTTAATTCGGTTTTTGTGCCCGAACCGGTTCGGCGGGGCTGTAGAGCCGCGGGATTCGGTGCCGCGGCTGAGTCAGGAGCTCTGCCTCACGGAAGAATCATCAAAGAGAGGATTTGGGGTGGGAGCGCTGCTGCCGGAGCTTCGCAGCCCTCGCTGCCCTCACTTCAAAGCGTCTCTGCCCGCTGACATCAGCGGCACAAAGCTCGCATCAGCAACAATTCCGCCCATCGGGCAGGAGGAGCTGCGCAGCGGGTAATTAACGGCAATTAACGCCTCGCTCGCCGCGCGTTCTGCTCTATCAGGAGTTCTGATTTCGCAGGGAAAGTCGGAGAAGCCCAAAATCCAGGCGGTCACCCCCGGCCCGCTCAGGGCAGGGAGTGACCTCGGTTGGTCTTGGGTGGTTGCCCAAGAGCCGGCGGCTCCTGGGTGGGGATAAATCCCCGAACCCGCCCGGGGAGGGGTTCTGGGGTTGGAGGAACCCGGAGCATGCCCAGGGAAGGGTTCTGGGGTTGGAGGAACCCGGAGAACGACCGGGAAAGGGTTTTGGGGTTGGAGGAACTTGGAGAACGCCCGGGAAAGGGTTTTGGGGTTGGAGGAACTTGGAGAACGCCCGGGGAAGGACTCTGGGGTTGGAGGAACCCGGAGAACGTTCAGGGAAGAGTTCTGAGGTTGGAGGAAACCGGAGCACACACAGGGAAGGGTTCTGGGCTTGCTGGAACCCGGAGCGCGCTCAGGGGAGGGTTCTGGGGTTGGAGGAATCCGGAGAACGCCCGGGGAAGGGTTCTGGGCTTGCTGGAACCCGGAGCGCGCTCAGGGGAGGGTTCTGGGGTTGGAGGAATCCGGAGAACGCCCGGGGAAGGGTTCTGGGCTTGCTGGAACCCGGAGAACGCCCGGGGAAAGGGTTCTGGCCTTGCCGGAACCCGGAGAACGCCCGGGGAAAGGGTTCTGGAATTGGTGGAACCCAGAGCACGCTCAAGGAAGGGTTCTGGGGTTGGAGGAACCTGGAGAACGCTCAGGGTGTCTCATCCCGGGGGGCGGCTCCAGAAAATCCTCCCCGATCCCAATTTCCTGCACCGGGGAGGGTTGGAGCAAACTGCAGCTCCTGGATTGTACTGTCCGTGGGGTGGGTGCCAGGCAGGGAGGGTCTGCTCCAAAAAGATGTGCTGAGCCTTTTCTGGAGGCTTTTTGGTTGATAAAAAAGGGGATTTTTTTCTTTTAGGATGGTTCAGCCTTGTCAGGACCACTGAGGATTTTTTTTTATTCTTTCCAGTGCTTCACAGAGCAGCCAACCCCGCCAAACTCAGCAGTGGGACCTAAGATTTCTGCTTTTTGTTCACTTCTAGCTGGGATTAAACCAGATTTTAAATCCCAAAAATGAACAAAAGGATAAATTCAGGGAATTAAATGTTGGAGGAGCACAAAAGGGAAAGGGAATGAAGGGAGGAGGAAGAAGAAAAACATTTCCCTTAACAAGTGTTGAGCAGAGCTGTACAGAAGTGTGGGATATATCAAAATATATAAAACAAATATAAACATAATATAAATAAATGTAAATATTATGGAAATTGATATCATTATGATATAGGTGTTATATAAATATATATAAATTATACACATTAGTTATATTATATTATACATAAATATATGCATAATATTACCCATCAATATTGTAGATTTATATACTAATATATAATTACAAGAAAATTGAAGTGCCAGGTTGGCCAGGCTGGCAAAGCAAATTCAAACTTATAAATGATATAAAATCTGAGCACACCTGCATTCCCTGCTGGGCTTTGGTGGTTTTGTTTTAATTTTTTAATTAATCCTGGTTTTCGGTGTTTGGGTGGAGCCCCAGATCCGAGTTCCCTCGGTGACTTCGAGTCTCCCTCTGCTTGCCCCGGGTGGCATTACACAACCTGCCTCAGTTTCCCCACAAAGCCCGGGATTTTTCTGCTCGACTTTGGAAGTTTTTCCACTCGGCTTTGGAATTACTCCCACTTGGTTTTGGGATTTTTCCCTCTGGATTTTGGAATTATTCCCACTCGGTTTCGGAATTATTCCCTCTCGATTTTGGAATTTTTCCCACTCGATTTTGGCATTATTCCCACTCGGTTTTTGGATTATTCCCACTCGATTTGGGATTTTTCCCACTCGATTTGGGATTTTTCCCACTCGATTTGGGATTTTTCCCACCCGCCTCCCTGCAGGATGGATCCTTTCCCCCGGGAGGAAATCCCACATTTTCAGGAGGGTTCAGGGCAGGGAAAGCCGGAATTATTTAATGGGAAACAAACCACAGGAATGTAAACAAACGATGCTGGAGGAGGAGGAGGAGGAGCCGGCTATTTTTAGCAACCTCTGGGTGTGGCAGCTGCTCGGAGTCACCTTGGTCCTCCCGGGGTGGCTCCAGGGTGACAAATTCCGGCCAGCACCTGCCTCAGCTGCCACCAACCTGCCCCGGGGGCTGAATTTAATGGGAATTCAATCCCTCGGGGGCTGGAGTATTAACGAAGCGTCATTAATGAAGTTTTGTGCTTAATTGAGTGATGTTATCACCGGATGTTTGAGCATCTGGAGGCTGATAAGGCGTGGTTTGATTAATCTCGGTTTTTTGTTCCGATATTTAGTGTAGGAAAAGCAAAAATAGGGGAAAAAAAGAGGATTTGGGATTTGTTTCTTTGTTTTCTGTAAATATTCCTGCCAGGAAGTTCCTTGAGTCAGTCCAAGACATTCAAAATCCCCAAATATCCCAAATTCCCGCCCAGTGAAACCCGGGGTGGCGCATCCCCGAGGGGAGGAGAAGTTTGGCTCCCACCTTGGAATGAATTCCTGCCAATTCCTTCACCCAGCCCCGGGGCGCGTAGGAGCTGATTCAGTGAAAATCCAAAACAGCTCCT
Source organism: Montifringilla adamsi (assembly GCA_017590115.1). NCBI lineage: Eukaryota > Metazoa > Chordata > Aves > Passeriformes > Passeridae > Montifringilla > Montifringilla adamsi. Next base: position 17,376 of record JAGGNK010007304.1, read on the forward strand.
GCCCAAAAAAAAAAAACAAAAACAAAAAACCAAAAAAAAAACCAAAATAATGATCCCGAAAAATGCCGCTCCCAACCCCCATCCTCCCGTTGCTAAAGTGCAGCTGTTGCCCAACATCTGCATGTCCAAATCCAAATCTTCGTGTCGCAAGGCTTGTGTACAAAGATAATTAATGTTTGCGGAGCGTTCCCAACCCCTGTCATTACGGGAAGGATCATCCAGGAGCTGATTTGTGGGAAAAAAAAAAAGCCGATTTGTAGATTTCCTTTGTGGATTAGACGAAATTAAGTGGATTGGTGTGGACAGAAAACCTCCGGTGGGGGGGGTGGGGGAGGATTTTGGAAACGTGATTCCCCGGAAATTCCAGCTCGTTAATTCCCAGTTTAATCACTCATTACTTCTAGCGATTACTAAATATCGGCTAATATATACATAACATTTAATATTTTTATTTATTTCTTTCACATTTTAAGCTTCACGTCCCCACACTGCAAATCGTCCTTGCCTGAAATATATAATATTTATATTTATTTCTTTCACACCTTGCTGATGGTCCTTGCCCACAATAAATAATATTTCTATTTATTTCTTTTGCATTTTAAGCTGCACATCCCCGCGCTGCTGCAGGTGGTTCCTGCCCATAATATATAATGTTTATATTTATTTATTTCACACGTTGCAGATTGTCCTTGCCCAACTTGTCCTAGCCTGGTGCCCCAGGGAGGGTGACAGTGCCCAACTCCTGCCTGTACACGCTTGGCCCAGGATTTTTGTCCTATTTTTGGGAAACAGCCTCATGAGTCGGCTGGAAAAATTCATTCCAATGTTTCAATTAATTAAAAAAAATCTGCATTTTTGTGCTGGGCCCAGCACCTGGAGGCAGCAGAATTTCACCCCAAAATCCAGGCTGGATGAACTCTGGGAAAAGGCAAAATCTCCTCAATTTTGCGTGGTGGTTTGGTTAATGCTGATGTGCTGATGTTGAGCCTCAGGAAAAGTCTCAAAGTCTCTTCTGGGACCAAAAAGGCTCAAAATAAAATGTAGGGGAGGAAGTTTTCCATCAGAACTGGAGTGACTGGACAGGGGGATGGGTTCAGACTGAAACAGGGGAAATTTGGGTTGGATTTGGGTTGGAATTGTTCCTTGTGAGGGTCACAGGTTATTCCATGGATTTCCCATCCCTGGAAGTGTCCAAGGCCAGGTTGGAAACATCTGGGACAGGAGAATGCCCCTGCCCATGGCAGGGGGTGGCACTGGATGATTTTTGGGGTCCCTTCCACCCCAAACCATCCTAAAAAAGCAAAACCCAAAAGTGCATCTGCATGACAGCATTTAATGGGAACGAGAAGCTCAATTCACAAGTGCAAAACTCACTGGAAAGGATAAAATCAAAGAATTCCAGGAGGGTCCACAACAAATCCCCACTCCCATGATTTTCATAGATTTTAGCAGAAGGATTTTGCAAAGAGATTTGCTCTTACAATTGCTGTAAATATTTTGATTTTGGGTTTTTTTCCCCCTTGGCTTGCATGAAATGAGATAAAGAAAGGGAAAGAAGCAGGGAGAGCGTTACACGGTGAGGCCAAGCAGAAATAAAGCACAGCAAGGAGCTACAAATTCTTAATTTTCAGAAATGCCAAGTAGAGCTGATTTATTTCTTTCTTTTTAAATGCTGGTTCAGCAAAATTTACAAATGAAGAGGAATTTGGGTAAAATTTCATTTCGGAACCCAAGATTTTCAGTCATTTCGTTTGGGTGTATTTTGTAATTTTTTTATTTTGAGAGAAATTGATAATAAAACGTCCGTGTTGGCATAAATACGAATTTATTGACACACAGCTTTTAGCAAACCAAAAAAAAAAAAAAAAAAAAAAAAAAAAAAAAAAAAAAAAAAAATTTTTTTTTAACCCGAACAAAAATTTTTTTTTTTAAATCTGGTTTCTTGGAAAATTCTGGGCTTTGGTTTGTCCTAATTTGGAATGAGGTCAATAGAGAAATTTCAGTTTTCTTGTAGTTTGGAAATTCTAGTCCTCGGGCAGGTCTAGTGCCAGGAATCCCTGGATTTATGGACTCCATGGGAACCTCGGGAGCTCGGCACTTCTACAATCCATTATCCATAAACTTTAGTCGGGCTCTGTCTGACTGCTCAGTTGTGCTTTTCAGTCTATCCACAGATATCCAGGCAGGGTTTAGGTTGGCCTGCAAGTTCCACAACAAAACTGAGATAAGTGAGGAGGAAAAGGATTAAAACTCCCCAAAGCGCCCCGAAAAGAGGCGTCCACGCCTGAGCCCAAAGCGCACCTACCCCCAAACCCATGGAATCCCTGGGAGCCCAGGAAGTTCCTGATGTCCAGCAGGCCCGTGGAGCCCACCAGGGTCTGCTGGGGGAAGGTGGTCAGCGTGGGTCCGGGGTAGATGACGGAGTAGGGGGGAAAGTCGGGCTCCACGATGTCCACCACGGTGTCGGGGTACTTGATGACACAGGTGTCATTGCGGGTCACGGCGAAGGGCTCGGGGCACGCCAGGCCCGCGGGCAGGCAGCACTCGTGGAAGGGAGACATGGGGTAGGGCAGAGCTGGAAATGAGCAGGGAAAGAGAAAAAAATGAGAGAAAAAAAAAAAAATCATCCTTGGTGTGGCGGGAAATATCTGGGATAAATAGCGGGGTTATGGTAACGCGATTACGGGGATTTACGGGAAATTGGGAATTACAGAGAGCTCAGGTGGGAGCTGAATTTGGCAGGGTAGACCTGGAAATGAGCAGGGAAAGAGAAAAAATGAGAGAAAAAAAAAAAATCATCCTTGGTGCGGTGGGAAATATCTGGGATAAATAGCAGGGTTATGGTAACGCGATTATGGGGATTTACGGGAAACTGGGAATTAAGAGAGCTCAAGTGGGAGTTGAATTTGGCCTGGAACTGAGCAGGAAAAGAGGGGAAAATGAGAAAAAACCCCATCCTTGGTGTGGTGGGAAATACCTGGGATAAATAAAGGGATTTTGCCAAAGTGGTTATGGGGATTGATGGGAAATTGGGAATTACAGAGAGCTCAGGTGGGAGCTGAATTTGTCCAGTTTAGTTTTCCAACCAGGAACTCTTTTCCTTCCTGATTGAACTTCCTGCTTTTCAATATAATGATCTTTTTCAGACCATCACCATTTTAACTCCCAAAATCTTTTATCCTATTTCTTCTCTTCCTGGGATTTTCGCTGTGTCCATCCCACTCCTACTGCCAGTGGAAAACCACGACTCCCAACTCAACCCCAGAATTTAAACTCAGGTTTTAATCCTCATTTAAATCCCCAATGTGGAGGTTGGAGCTGGTGTCCTCCTCCCACCCTGTTCCAAGTGGAACAGTGAGATCCACCCATCTTTTATGGGTCTCATTAGGGATCAGCTGAATATTTGAAATCCCAGAGCACTTTAAACCCAGCCTGATATCGAGGCCAGATTTTCCCTGGGCATGGTTTAATTATGGATTGAAGGCCATGCTTGCCCTGGATTGTGCCCACACGGATTGGGCAAGGAAAACGCGGAGGGAGAAGGGATCATTTTCCTCATTTTCCTTATTTTGTCTCTGTGGAGCTGCTGGGGGAGAAATTAAGGAGGGTTGAAGTGATTTCCTAAATAAATCCCCACGTCACCCCAGGAATCTGTAGGGGACACAAAATCTGGGGAGGATTTCTCACGTCTCCACCTGAACATCCCATTTTAACCTTTCCAAGTTAAAAATTCTGATTTTTTCCCCCCAATTGATTCAAGTCCAATCTCCTTACAGTTGAAGGTGAGGAGAAGGCAACCACGGGGTATTTTTCCAGCTGAAAAGCTGAATCTGGAAGGGCTGATTTTGGCTTTGGGAAAAGAAGACTGGTCTGGGGGTTGGGATCTTCCAATGATTCCACACGATTTGTAAAAGCTTATCCCAGAAGTCCTGAAAGGAGGTGAAATAAGAGCTCTCGGCTGTTCCTGCTACATTTGGAATTCAAAACTATAAATATATTTTAACCGAAGCCAGCAGTAAAGTGGATTTTGAGTAAGGAAAATCTGCGTTCTGCTCTGCTGGATTGGGAAAATATTTAGGGCGAGTTCTCCAACTTAAAAGACACCGGAGCCTCCTGGAAGACAGCTGAGGGTGAGAACATCATAGAAATTAAATTTTAAATTATAATTTCCTTAATGACACCGGCTCTTTAGAATATGAAAAGAGCATAATGGAATTATTGAGACTCTTTGGGATTCAGAGGGAGTTTTTTGTGCCCTCCCTGCTTTCCTGAGCTCTCCACTCTGAAGTGTAAAACTTCAATTAACTCCAAACTAAAGGATAATAAAAAGGCTTTTTCTGGTAAAACAGCCCCTTGTCCTTTCAAGAGTTCGCCTTGTCATTTGATATTCAAATAGCAATAATAACAATAATAATAATTGATTTAAAATTCAATAATTGATTCAAAATTGACTTACCCGGATCACCCAAGGAGGAGAGGAAAAGAAAAGTGATTAGGGAGGCTTCTACGTAGCAAATGCTTTTATACTCGTCCCCAAAGCGCCTGGAGGATGTGACACTCTCTTTGCATGAAGTCTTAATTAGTTGCAAAACAAACTTTGCTGCCTGCATAACTTCTGCGAGTAATGAAACTGTTTTGCTCCCTGTTTGTGTTTGTTCCCTCCCGGAGCTTCCCAGAGCGTGCTACGCCCTCCGGGCAGGATTCACTTTGCCCTTTCAAGGGCCAAAAATAGGGCTCGATCTGCTGCTAATTAACCACATTTCAGTTATTTCGGGACCTGATCAAGGGTTCTTTTATTGGCATTGAGTTTTCCCTCTCAGGTTCTGTGAGAGGGAGCTGCAGTGGCATCATTTCCTATCAGGGAACTTCATTATTTTTATAATTTCCCAGTGCGGATGGGATTTTTTATTCCCAAAACCACTCCCAGGGTCATCAATGGTACCCCTACATCCACGGATAAGAAGAAAAAATAAATTCTCCATTCCAGAATTTTCAACGAATCCCAGGAATTCTCAAGAAATCCCACGAATTCTCAAGAAATCTTTAATTTCACGGGGTCAGTGACCCCGCGGAGAAAGCTCGGCCTTATCTCCCATCCGCTCCTTACAAATCCTGGGATGGGGTTTAAGTGGAGCAGCTGGATTTGCTCCCGGGCTTTGCGGGGTTTGACCCCAGTGCAATTAAAGGTACCCAAATCCCACCCACGGTTCTGGCTCCTGACTCAAGGTGAAGTCACCCAGCCTCACACGGCCTTGGTTTTGTTTGTTGGGGTTTTTTTTTCCCTCCATTTCCCCCCGGTTTTTGGGCTGGAAAGGATAAAATTGTGGGAAAGGGAAGGTTGGAACCATCCAGGTTTTCTGGGACAGAATTAAAGGGCAGTGGGAAGTAGACAAGAAATTGTTCTGTCATGATGAAAACTTAATTAAACACAAATTAGAGATGTGAGTTTAATACAAAACCATTAAAGTACTGGAGAAAATGGTGGTGGGTAGTTTATCAACATTTTTCAGTGAGCCAGACATGGATTGAAAATGTTTTTATTAAGATTTTAAAGTGGAAATCAACGACAGAAAAATCGTAATAAAGAGGAAAATCAGAATTCCCACAGAAAGAGATTTCTACAGCCAGGAACATTTTGGGTAAGAGCCTTCAGACAGTTTTATTTCTTTATTACATAAAATTAATTTAAATCCTATTGGAATACCGGGATGGGGATCACTTAAATATTTGGGGACACCCTTAAAAGCACAATTCCACCTCTGTGTTTCATTCCTGATGCCCAAATCTGCATAACTTCCTTGGGATCAACCTGAACCCTTTTGTTCCCAAGTGCCCACAAACGCTTTTGCCTTAGGACCCCTCTCAGGCTGCAGATAATTTATGCTGGGAGGGAAAATTGAGAGTAAATAATAATTAGAAACAAAGGGAGGCAGCTCAGCTTCCTGGCACCTCGCTTGGGATATGAATCCTGGGAAAGAGGAATGAGAATTGTGGATATCCTGTCCCTGGAAGTGTCCAACGCAGGTGGGAATGTCCCAAGATTTAATTCTAATTAATCTGCCTAAAGTTATATGAAAAAGCTTTTCCACAGGATTAATTCAGCTGAAATGTCATTTGTGAAGATATAAAAGGACACTAATGCATATTTTTTTTTAATATTTTCAGATTTATGTTTATATGTTAAATTTTTAAATTTTTATATTTATATTTTTGTATCAATATATTTCTATATATTTACATTTCTATATATTTACATTTTATATATGTTTATATTTATATATTTATATATATTTTTATGTTTATTTCTGTATTTCTATATTTTTGCATTTTTATATCATACTTTCCTTCAGAATCCACATACTAAGATTTGCTTCTTGCCCTTTAACCACTTAACACTCTTTTTAATGCCAATAATTAATTGTACTTATATAAAATTCACACAGTGTACTGCCAAGTGCAGATAAACCTTAAACCTGAAGGTTTCTCCATCGGAGGTTGGATTTGATGATCTTGGAGCTGGGATTCTGTGAACACTCCCTTTTTCCCAGTCCCTTGTGCTGCAGAACATTCTGGAACTCGTCGTTAGGATTTCTGCTCCCTCTGCATTTTTTGGGCCCTCTATAAAAAAATTTCCTGGGCTCTTCCCTCACAGGCGGATTTTCCGTTGCCTTTGGCAGATTTTAATTCCAGTTATTATCTGGGTTTAGGGAAGCACAGGAGGCAAATGAATGCTCCGAGGTCACCCCGGGAGCAGCCAGAGGAACCCGCAGTTGCCATTTATTTGAATTCCAGATTTGAATTCCAGCGGTTCCTGCAGGCCTTGGCTGTGGCTCCACGGGATCCGTGGGGGGAAGGAGAACCCCCAAATCCCGAGATCAGCAGGATGGAGCTGGGAATGAAGGACTGAGAGCTCCAAGACCTGGCAGGGATTTAGGGGGGAGCTGGGAGCGCTTTTGGACGTGTCCTGAAATGGCTTTTCCAGCTGGGGCCTGGAAATCTGCACCAGTAAACACACCCCTGGGTTTTATTTTAATAAATTATTCCCTTTTCAAAATGCCCTGTGGAGTCACGTTCTGCTGGTGTGCTGTTTTGTGGAGAGGTGGAATGGTTTAAAGAAGGAGCTCTAAAAATTATTTAATTCTAAACCCTCTCAGGAGCACAGGCCGCATCCAGCCAGGCCTCGGACACTTCCAGGGATGGAGAATCCACAATTCCCTGCAAAACCTCCCCACCCTCGCACAGAACATTTTTATCCCGAATTTCTCCCTTAGAATGAGCAGCGAACTTTGATTTCTTTCCATTTTCCCCTCAAAAAAAGTGCTGAGTTTCCCAAAGCTGTGCAAGGCCTCCAAGGCCCGATCCCTAATTAAAGCCCAGGCCTTTGTTTATGTCTTTCGAAACCTGAAGCTGCCACTTAAGAAATCTGCAATTAGTGGGGCCTGCAAATTGCTCCCATGGATGGGGTAATGATCCCCAGGCAGAAAATAATTCCTTTTTAATGAAAATCCCGCCTCAAAAATCACCCCTTAGGAAACGCTGCTGCTGCCAAGGAATAATCGTATCAGTGTGGCTTTATCTGCTTTTTTACAGTTAAAGAGGGGGGAAACCAAGCAAATAAATTATAATAATAACAGTAAACACAGGAGGGTGAAGCTGTGGGATTTTTCTTCAATTAATTGAAATATTAACAAAGCCTTTTGTGTGTGCGTGAGGTGCTAATTAATTTCAGGTTAATTTTTCAGGACTGAGTTCTGCATTCTCTCCTTGTGGATCACACTGGCCCCGTTTGCGTTTCTGACCTTCCCACTCTGCTCCTGTTCCTTCCTCAGGGCTGTTTTCTATCCCAGAATTCCAGAATAATTGTCTTTTTTTGGACTGCGAGGGCTCAAAATTAAACTGAAAAATCAATTTTTTTTTCTCAATTCCTTCCCCAGACAAGCCCCACATTTTTATTAAATCTCAGTCAAAGTTCTTTATTTTTTATTCCTTTATCAATATGAAAAATTCAGCTCTGAGCCCCTTCCCCTAAATCCAAAATTAACATTTTGATTTAACGATTCCTTGCTCGTATAATTCCTGAGAACTGAGTGTTGTCCAATGTCCAGGTTTTCTCTGCAACAAATTCCAACATTTGCCTGTTCTGGGAAATGTGGCAGAAGTAAAAAACAAAGTTTTCAAATAAAGATCAAACCAGAGAAAATATTTATAATTATTAATATTATGTTTGCAATAACAAATATGATTGTTATTTATTATTTAATGTATTGCTAATACAATAATTGTAATAAATATAATTAAAAGTTACATTTTATATTTATAACATTAATATTCATAATGATGAATATACAATATACTATTTATTTATGTTTTATTAAAATGTATAAATAAAAAAGTATAATATATATTTAAATATATATAAAATAGAAAAAGATATTTAGTCGTTTTTATTTTCTGTTTTATATCCATAGAATTTTTTAATTATGTATTTTAAAAATATCTATTTACGACCAGAGAATGTCCATGACCAACCTTGTCACGTCCTTGGGGGTGACTTTGTGACTCTCTTTGTGATCCTGCAATCCTGCTGCATCCCTAAAAGCTGCTAATGAGTGTTTTACATGAATAAATCATTCATGAGACTTAGCAAAGCACTGTGAAATCCTTTAATCTGAAACTTCCTGGGGCTGTTCCCGAGAACTGGCCTTGCCTTGGGAACTTTGCAGAGTCACCCATTTTTGCAGGAATAATTCCAGAGAGAAATGGGATGAATTATTAAAAAGGGGGAAATAGGAATAAAAGTGGGCAATTGAATGATTTTCAGGGAAAGGGGGGTGGAGTATGAGCCCTTTTCCTACTGAAATCCGCCAATATTCTGATTATTTCGGAGATATATATATAAAAAAAATTAAATTATAGATATATATATAACTTTCACATATATATATATAATTACATATATAATCTGATATATAATATTTATATAAAACATATAAATACACATATAGATGTGTATAAATATAAATATAAATATAAATGTAAATATATAAATTTATTTATTTATGTATTTTTAAAAAAATTATTATTTCCCCAGCAGTGGGGAGGTGGGAGGAGGTAGGGAGGGAATTTTCCCTGCTCCAAACCTTTTCCAAGCAGGAACCATCAGGCTCTGCTGCGAAACCTGAACAGATTTTCTGGAGCACTAAAATTCAGGAGCAGAAAAGCCTCAATTCCTTCTTGGAATTTCTGGAGCAGGACCTGAGGGAAGACCGGGAGCTCCTGGAGTCCCCAGGAGGATGGAGGAAAGGCTGAGGGAACGGTTCTGCCCGCACAGAAATTGGGATTTTATTCCTTTTTCTTTAATAAAGGACAATTCTGGCCACCCTCGTTGTGCTCTGGGACGCTTCTTTGGGCATCACCTCCCATTAAAGGGCCAAGAGCTGCCCCGGGGCTGACAAAAACCTCATTCCCAACCTCATTTTGGGGTCATTTTACCAAAACCTGCAGCTTTCAGCCCAGTGGATGAGGCAGGGAAAGTGCCCTATGTCCCCCGAGCTCTGCCCTTCCCTACAGCCAGATTTGTTTTTAACCTGCTCCTTGTTTGCTCCTTTAATAGAGCAGCAATTTTGATTTTTTTTCCCCCTCTTTAAATCCCTCTAAATGATGAGGTGGGACGGGGAGAGCCCCGAGGCAGCGACTCTGATCCCAAAATCTCCGTCCCAGGTGCTCATTAATGGTTTGCACATCCCTGTGTCATTATCCCCAGCGTGGAATTGGCTTCAGACACCCATGGATTGAGCAATAAAAGCCCTCAAAGATAAACAGATCAGAGCTCAGCTGCCATTCCAGTAATCAGCTCCTAATCAGGTCAGGATTCTTGGCCTCGTAAGGCTCTTAAAAATTTTATTATTTCCTACACGGCGTGCATTTTAAAGGCCAGTAATGGAATAAATTAAATCCCAGTAGTGGAATAAATAAAAGCCCAATAATGGAATAAATTAAATCCCAAGAATGGAATAAATTAAATCCCAGTAATGGAATAAATTCGATGGAATAAATTCCATTATAATTAATGGAATAACCTGGATCCAGGGAGAGGCAAATAAACTCCTTTCCTGGGTTTCACAAATCCATTCCCTGGGTTTGTGTTGTGATTTCCTGTCAGCCTCCAGGAAATCATGGAATGCTTTGGGATGGGGCCTTAAAACTCATTTAATTCCCCTCTGCCATGGCTAGGGACATTCCCACCATCCCTGGGTGCTCCCACCTGGCCTTGGACACTTCCAAGGATGGAACATCCATGGGATAACCCCTGCCAGGGCCTCCCTGCCCTCCTAGGGAGGAATTTCTTCCCAAAATCCCACCTAAATTTCCTTTCTGTTGGTCTGAACCTTCCCAAAATCCCACCTAAATTTCCTTTCTGTTGGTCTGAACCTTCCCAAAATCCCACCTAAATTTCCTTTCTGTCTGTCTGAACCTTCCCAAAATCCCACCTAAATTCCCTTTCTGTCTGTCTTAACCTTCCCAAAATCCCACCTAAATTTCCTCCCTGTCAGTCTGAACCCTTCCCCCTCGTCCTGGCACCCCATCCCACGGGAATTATCTCTCCCCCAGTTCCTCGTTGTCCCTTCAGGTCCTGCAAGGCCACAACTGGGTCACCCCAAAGCTTCTCCAGGCTGAACATTCCCAGTTCTCCCAGCAGAGCTGCTCCATCCCTCGGATCCCATCCTGGAGCCTCCTCTGGGCTCTCTGCAGCAGCTCCAGGTCCTCCCTGGGCTGCGATCCAGGGCAGCTCTGCAGGTGAGGTCTCACCTGAGCAGGGCCCTGCTGGACCCCTTTCCTCATCCCCACCTCGTTTTGTTCCCAGTGCTGGTGTATGAAATTGTGACAAGAATCCCAAGCAGCCTTGGATCCGCTCCAGAGGCTCCGTGGGAGGTTATTACGACACACAAAACGACTTTTTAATGAAAAAATTAATAACCCTGGGTTCTGACGCTGTCAAATGCTGTCTGCCCGGGGAGTAACCAAATTTCGCGTGACGTTGTTGCCCAAGTGACAAAACCATTCCAATTTTGCATTGTAGCTGCAATATTTCCATGGCTGATGCACTCGGTGTGTCTCAACCATTTAATGAATATTTGGGATTGGCTTTGAAGTTCTTCCCTTTCAAGAAGTTGAAGAGCTTCAGTTCTTCTGCAGACAGACACCTCCGAGGCTTCGGGATGTGGGATGAAGCTAAATGAGAGATGGAGGTTCTGATACTGCTGGGAGGGAGCTTCCAGTGAAATGTCCTTTTTTTTTTAATTAAAACAAAACTTCCTAAAAAAAATCCTTTTTTTTTAATTAAAAAAATACTTCATTTTGAAATATTGAATTTTTTTTTTAAATTAAAAATTGCTTCCTAGTAATTCCACTTTAAGTGAAATGTCCTTTTTTTTTTAAAATGAAAAAAAAATACTTCCTAAAGAAATTCCCATCAGTTGTGGAGTCACGGGATGGTTTTGGGTGCAAGGGATCTTAAAGATCACCTTGTCCCAACCCCTTCCGTAGGCAGGGCCACCTCCCACTGGGTCAGGTTGCTCAATATCCCATCCAGCCCGGCCTGGAATTGATCACATGCTGGAATTGATCATTTCTTCAGCCTCAATCACCACAGGAAGCATTCCCAGTTAATTAGGTTCTTCTCTGAACTGAAATCTTCAAATAATTCTAAAAATAAAACCCCCAGTCTGGGGATTGAATAATTTTATCCCTTCATGGTCAGTTTAATTCTTGTTTTGCTGCAGTCACGATGTGTTAAGCTCTGCTTTAATGAATAAAATGAAACATTTCTCTCCTCAAAAATGTTTTGGGATGGAAAAATTGAAGCTGGAGACTTCCACCCCTTGCTTAGCCAAAATTACCCACTCAAATTACCCGAGTTGAGCAGAAATGATTGTTGGCTGCACCACCTAAATGAAGCATTTGGGGTTCTGGCTTTGGGGATGGCCATAAATAAACCAAAATTAGGTGTCCCAGCAATTGCAGGGATGCCACCAACCCAGTGTTCCCAATTGCTCCCATTCCTGTCCTACAGCAGGGCTGTCAGGATGTCACCAGTGGCCATCGTGGCCTCCAAACTGTGGTGCCAGGACATAAAACTTGAGCTCATTCCAGCCCTAATTAGGCCAGCGAAGCAACTTGCCCAGTAGCCCACAGCCAACACCAGCTGCTGAATGTTTTATTTCCACTGAGAAAGGGAGTTCAGCTCCCTGTTGGAAAAAAGGAAAGAAAACCACTCCTGGAGACATTGCAGAAGTTGCTCTGAGGGTCAAGGGGGAATTATTCCCAAAAAGGGCTTCAAGTGTGAAGCTGACTTGGAAAAAAACCCGCATTTTAAAAAAATCATGTTTTGGTTATTAAGTGCACTTGGGGATTCTACATAAGTTGAAGGTAGTGACACAATAAACTATAAACTATGAGGTGGTTTCTGGAATAAAATGCTGAATGTTGACTGAAAAACTAAAAAAAAAAATTAGGTGCCGCGCCGAGTTTGTGACCTAATTAGGCTCTCACCTAAACTAGGGCTTCATTCTCGACGAGAGATTCAAACCAGACATGTGGCACAATCTGAAAACACAGGGAAAAATAGCTGCAATTACATTTATGCAAAACATGCAAATGCTGTGTGAATCTGGAGCTATCTGGGATGAGTCTGGCATGGTTTTAATTTGAAAATGGCCACGAGACAGACGAAGCAGTGACTAAACTGCCAGACGGAGGAGGAAAAACACGTTGCTTTCCAAGGAGATCGCCACAAAGGCCTGAATCAACAATGCTGGCCAGGAGAGGCCTTTGATCTCTAATTAAGTCACATAAAATGAGGTTCCAGCTTGAAATGGGGATGCCGGCAGCAAGGAAATGGGGAAGGAGCGTTGCAGCCCCAAATCAAAGGTTGGTGCTGGAGGAAGGAGTGTTTTCCATGCAGGATGAGCTTGGGAAACACATCCCATGAGCAAAGGCTGGCCCTGGGGCTGTTCAGGATGGTATAAAACCCACTCTGAGCACAGGATCCCTCATCCACCTCTCCTGCCTTCTCCTCCTCGGTGACACAGGTGAGCTGCAGCTCAGCTGCTCCACTGGGGGAGGGTGATGCCCTGGGGGGTTTGGGTGGTTAAAGGTCAGGGATGGACCTTTCTCACACCTGGGCAAGGTGAGAACCTCCAAGGCCACAGTCACTGGAAGTGCCATGGGGCACGGGAGGTGTGTGGCCTTGTGTGGGTGTGCACAGGGTGACCAGGAGTGCCCCAGGGGACATCTGAGCCACGTTGAAGTTAGGGATGTGCTGAGGGTGGGTGTGTAACGTGGGCAAGGGACAGGGATGAACACATAGGGACCATGATTCCTCCTCTGAGGGAGGGCAGCAGTGAGGGGGACATGGCCTGGGCCTGTACCCAGGCCTAAAAGGGAGCAGTGGAACCATCTTATCCCCCACCCAAATTGTCCTGTGGTTGAGAGCAATAATTGCTCTGGACTCATTCTGTGTGTCACCATGTCCTGAAGGAGCAGGAGTCTGGAGCAGACCTGCAGAACTCTGCTGTGCAGACTGGCCACTTGATCTTGGAGTCTTTTTCCAGCCTTGAGGACTCTGGGATTCCTCCAGAAGAGTGACCCATCCTCACTCTATTTCCACTGTTCCAACAACTGGCACAGGGCCCACATTTCTCTTTACACACCTGTGCTGGGTGCCACATGTCACCTTAGGACCATGGGTTGACCCTGTGCTCCAGGGTTTAGATGCTGTGCTTGGATGCAGACAAGTAAAACAATCACTTGTAGCTGGAAATGCACAATAAAGTCTTTGGGCACGTGCCTGTAAATATGCACAGAAATGTCTTCTGGAAGGTCAATGTTTTGACTCATCAAGTGGGACCCAATGTCCAACCTTCCCCCTGGATCAAATGTCCTCTGGAGCACCGCCTGGTCAGCCTGTGGTCACAAAGCCATACTCCCTCCAATCCCACCCAAACCTCCCAGGGCATCACATCCCCCAAGGAGCAGCTTTAGCTGGGGATCCTATGAGGGCAGGGGAAAGGCAAAGATTTTGCCTCCATGAAGGCAAAAGAGAAGAGAAGGAGAAGAGGGAGGCAAAGGCCCTTGCAGCTCACCTGTGTCACCGAGGAGGAGAAGGCAGGAGAGGTGGATGAGGGCTCCTCACTTGCTCTGCCTTTTATACTGTCCCACACAGCCCCGGGCCCGACGCGCCTCTGCACAGGGAATGTGTTTACCAACAAGCTCATATTTTATGCAAAGCATCCCCAATTAAGTAAACTGGAGGTTGTTTACGCTCCCTGCAAGGCTGCCTTTTCATTTCCCTGTGCAGGACATGCCCATTCAGCCAAACTGGCTCCTTTCAAGTGCCAGCATTAGAGGCCAAAATGTTTTTAGGGTATTTTTCAGCCAGAACCAGGCTGATGTTTCAGCCAGCTGGGTGGAGTGGTGCTGTATTTCCAGGTGATGTCAGCACCTTCCCCTCCTCAGGCAGCTCTGAGCCTTTGGAGTGATAAATGCAGTTTTTTTATTATAAACCCAGGATTAAAGGACTGGCTTTGGTGGGGACTGGCCATAGACGTTGCTCCCTGTGACTCCAAGGCCTTTCAAGCCTTTTTAAACATCATTTATTCATCAGAGAGACTACAGGGGCAGGTTTTGAACTTTCTTTGGGATCTCATATTGCCTTTAGAAGAAATTATCTTGTTTCTTCTGCCTTTCACCTCTTTCAGCATCGCCTGGAGTTCTCCAATCAGCAGAACAGGACAGTTCCAGAAGGAAGGACGCTGCTTTCCCAACAACGAATATTAGTCAGGGTCATTATCTTGCAGAAAACACTCCCTAATGAGAACATCTGACTTCAAAACTCTTATTTTCCCCATTCCTCATGGCCATCCCTCCACTCCTTTTTTCCCCCCTGCCTCTGACCAGGCCCTACACCCTGTCCCAAAAACTTGGGAATATTTCCAAGCAGGACACAGGGAGCAGCTGAGGGCTGGCAGTGCCCTCAAACCCAGCCTGGGGAGCAGCAGGGGCCAGGATGTCCCCAGAGATGGGGAAGGGAAGGATTCCACACTCTGAGCTGCATTTCCTGGGGCAAGGGCAGAGCTGGTGTCCCCAGGAGCAGTGACAGCCCTGCCTGGCCACCACTGTGACACCTCTCGTGGCAAAGGGGGCAAAACTCCTGTCCCAGCTAGGCTGGGGCTCCATCAGAGACAGAAAAATCTTAAATCCCAGAGGTCCAAGCCAGATTCCCCATGCAGGAGGATGAAGGGAGCTCTCAGGTTGACAGGAGAAGTTTCTCAAAAAAAACCACATTCAGGAGAAACCCCCAGGTCTGGCAGGACAGATCTAACAGAGAGATTTCCTTCAAAACACATGCACCACGTTTCCATCCAAGGCATTTCCACTCAAATCCCTTCAATAGGCAAAACACTGAATGCAACAAAGGCATTTCCAGCCCTCTCACCTTCTCCCCCACCCAGCCCTCTCCACTGAAGGGGCTCCATGAAGCATCAGGTGTCCTCACCCACCCCATTCTCTCAGGGGTGTCCTGGGGGTCTGTCTCCCTTCCTTGGTTCCATTTTGACCCTGTTGCTCCAATGTCCCCTCCTGGCTCAGGCAGGGACAGGAGGACATTTCCACAGCAGATAAAGAGACAGAGGAACTTGGCAGGATGGCTTTATTTCAGATATTGAAGCCCCAAATAGGGCAGAGGAGCAGCCTTTGACTGTCACCAGATGGCTGCAGGGCAAGGCACACCCCATTCCCTGGGGAGAAAAACTCCACAGAATGCAGGAAAAGAAAATTTGGCATCACGTTGACTTTGGCAGTTGGGCACACGTCCCTTCAACTTGTCTTGGACTCCCTTTGCATCCAGGGCTTGGGAGAAGTGCTTGAGGAGGGAAGGCAAAGGTCCAGAGGCAGGTGGTAAAACACAACCACGGCCTTCGGCAGGTGGATGAAACTGGCACAGAAACATCGGGTCAGTGGCATGACGCATCAGCTGGAAGCTGTCCCCAACCTTTGTCCTGGCTCAGATGTCCCCTGGGGCAGTCCTGGTCACCCTGTGCACACCCACACAAGGCCACACACCCTCCAGTGCCCCATGGCACTTCCAGTGACTGTGGCCTTGGAGGTTTTCACCATGCCCAGGTGTGAGAAAGGTCCATCCCTGGCCTTTAACCAGCCAAACCCCCCAGGGAATCACCCTCCCCCAGTGGAGCAGCTGAGTTGCACATCCCAGCAAGGCAGGAACTCCAGGAGACTCCAAATCCAATGCAGAGTGAACTTTATTGAGTGTGAAGACAGAAAAAAAGCAAAGAGAAGAAGAAGAAGGAGAAGAGGGAGGCAAAGGCCCTTGCAGCTCACCTGTGTCACCGAGGAGGAGAAGGCAGGAGAGGTGGATGAGGGCTCCTCACTTGCTCTGCCTTTTATACTGTCCCACACAGCCCCGGGCCCACGGGCACCCTCTGCACATGGAACGTGTTTACCAAGCTCATCCTGCATGCAAAACATCCCCATTAGAGAAATGGGGACACTGCAATGCTGCTTTTTCATTTCCCTGTGCAGGACATGCCCAGTCAGCCTCCCAGGCTCCTTTCAAGTGCCAGGATTAGAGGTCAAAATGTGTCTGGGGGCAGTGCCACGTCAGCAGTGCTGGGTGATGCAGCTGGTGTTGGGGACTGTCCTATTTCACCAGGGGACATCAGGCCCTTTGCCCTCCAGGGCCTCACTTTCAGATTCCCAGAATGGTCAGGGCATTTTTCCTGGCATGCCTAAAATAACAAGCCAGGCTTAAAAATATGTTTTCTGTGACAGGAGTCGCCTCATCTGCTGCGTAACCAAATATTCGACTCCATCAGAGCTGGGTGTAAACTTCCCTTTCACCTTGGACACTGAAGATTCAGGGATTTCACATCCAGATATGAATAATATCCAGATATTTCAAATCCACATGCTCTTTGCCCTTCCATGCCTTCGTGGAGAGCCCCCAGCATCCTTGAGTCAACAGGAGGATGTTCAAAAAGCAGAAAGTCCTCTCCAACACACCCTGCTCCCACCAGCTCCACCCAGCACCAAGTGTCCATGTTGGGCCTTTCTCACTGCTCCTTCTCCATCCCCAAATCTCCAAAACCCTTCTCACAGGGACCAAACTCAGTAGCAGGCGGTGGAAAGAGCCTGCAGAGCTCTCCAGGGAGACATCAAAACACATCAGAAGGACTCACGGTCTGGGAATGTCAGCAGAAAAACACTGGAGGCAAGCAGACCAAGATCACAGGCTCCTCTTCCATCATGTCAGCACACTCAGACATGCAGGGTCCACCTGGCCTGGCCTCGTCCCGTAGTCAGCACTGAGAGGCTGCCCTTAATGGTTTTTGAGACCTCCATTCCCTGCCCTCCATCCCTGGAATGGTCTCTGGTCTCTCCATCCCTGGAATGGTCTCTGACCCCTCCGTTCTTCTGCTCCAGGTCAAGCGAGGATCACTTGTGTTTGGACAACGCTCTCAGGCAGAGGGTGGGATTTTGGGGTGTCTGTGCAGGAGCTGGATTGGATGATTTCTGGGTCCCTTCCAATCTGGATATTCCATGATTCTGCAATTCCCTGAATGACAGGGAGTAGAAGACATGGGAGGATGCAGGAGCACCTTGTCCTCCTCTGCATCACCACTCACACGACAACTCAACACCCAAGTAATGTTCTCCCCCTGCCCAATGTGTCCCTGTGACCTCCTGAGCTGTGCCTGCAGCCCTGAGCCCTCCAGGAGGGCACAGGGGATGGTGTGGTGGCAGAAATAAAGGATGACAACTTCTTGGGATTCTGTTGCATGAAGGACATTGTCATGATCGAGACAGTCACAATACAAAGCAACACTCTATTTTCAGAAGGCTTCAAACCTGGTTTTATTGTAGCATGTGTGCTTTTTATACATTCTTACAAGTATAAAGTATACTCATTGGTCAGGAAAGACAAACAAAGCTCTCATTGGAACAGGCAGTTGCAGGTTCCTCTTATTTCTCCTTCTTTCTTTCTTGGTTTCTCTGTCAAGGACCTTGGTAGGAAATCCTTTCAGGTGTGAACATGGATCCTCTTCTCAAACTTCCCTCTGGCTCACAGAAGTCACTGTAAAACCTTTCTCACAGGACATGAGCCATGGAAGGTGTCCCAGGAAACATTTATCTACTGAGTGATGGAATGCATGAACCAGGGAGCTTACTATGGGGTGTCCATCCTTGGAAACACTGAGAAGCCATTGGCACCTAAGCCAATCCGTCAAGGCTGTACCACCTGAGCAAGAGTTGGTCCACGTGACCTCTGGAAGTGTATTCCAACCCCAAAAACTGTGATTTTGTGACCTCCCCCAGTGGAGCAGCTTTAATTGGGGATCCCAAAAGGGAAGGAACTCCAGGAGACTCCAGTTTCAATGCAGAATTAACTTTATTGAGTGTGAAGACAGAAACAAAGCAGGGGTGGGCAGGCAGCCCTGGCCAGCAATGGGACACAGGACTGCCTGGGCCGGGCACGGGGCCAGCGGGAGCAGCAGGAGCCCGCTGCTGGGCTGGGCTGGGGCTGAGCCCCTGGGCCAGCAGAGCAGGGCACGGCAGGGCCCGGGGAGGCGCAGAAGAAAGCAGGACAAGCAGAAGCCTCAGCTGGCCACGTTTGCCTTTGTTCTTGGCAGGAGGGGCCCCGAGGCCTCTGGAAACGCTGGCCAGCAGCTCCAGGGGACACTTGGCCTGGGGAGGCACTCGCTGGACGTGCGGCCCGGCTCTAGCAGGGCAGGCACCTGCGGCCGCAGTAGCGGCCACCAAGGCCAGAGAGCCCCGAGAGCCCAAAGCCCCCCGAGTTGATGGGGACCCCGGACTCGCTCAGGATGCTGCCCACGGCGGCGGAGGTGGAGGATCCCACGGCGGTGTTCTGCGGGAAGGAGCTGAGGATGGGCCCGGGCAGGGTGACCACCACGGGCGAGGGCTGGATGACCACGCGAGAGTCCTGGCACTGCCGGACACAGGGCTCGTTGCAGCTGTTGGCCAGCGGGGTGGGGCCGCAGGGCCGGCACAGGTCGTAGCAGGACATGGCTGGGGCTGGAGGAGCACCTGCAGAGGGGGCAGGGAAAGCACACAGGGAGTGTGAGGCACACAGGGAGATGCTGCTCGCAGGAGAAAGAGCAGAGCCTGGGCAGAAGGGACAGCCTGGAGGGGGAGATGGAAAGGACGAGGGATTGCAGTCCTCAAGAGGACCCTAAAAACACAGACAAGACCTGCTCCCACCTCCCTGCAGTGTGGCACAGAGAATGGAGAGGATCACCAACAGTCCCAGCAAAACAAAACTGAGGCAAAGCCCCAGTGGGAGCCAGAAGAGACAGAGGAAAAGACATTGAAACAAGGAAAAGCACTCACCTGTGTCACCGAGGAGGAGAAGACAGGAGAAGTGGATGAGGGATCCTGCACTTGCTCTGCCTTTTATACTGTCCCACACAGCCCCGGGCCCAAGGACAGTCTTTGCACAGGGAATGTGTTTACCAAGCTCATCTCGCATGCAAAACACCGCAATTACAAAAATTAGTGTTTTTATTTTTGCCCTGCAACACTGCCTTTTCATTTCCCTGTGCAGGACGTGCCCAGTCAGCCTCCCAGGCTCCTTTCAAGTGCC
The DNA here is from genome assembly GCA_017590115.1 of Montifringilla adamsi. NCBI lineage: Eukaryota > Metazoa > Chordata > Aves > Passeriformes > Passeridae > Montifringilla > Montifringilla adamsi. The sequence goes on from JAGGNK010007304.1 coordinate 37,054, forward strand.
AGGATTAGAGGCCAAAATATTTCCAGGGAAAATGATTTGTCAGCAGGGCCGGGTGATGCAGGCAGGGCTGAGAAGTGTCCCACTGACCATCTGGTGCCAGCCCCTGGTCCTCCAGGGCAGGAATTTCAAGTGCAGAGGCCACCCCATGTCCCCTGCTGGACATTGGCACCACGGGGCTGACTGGGGCTTGTCCCTCACTTAAAGGGATTCCTGAGATTGGGAAAGCTCTCCCAGAACATCAAGTCCCACCTGTGCCCAATCCCCACTTTGTCACACAGCCCTAAGCACAGAGTGCCATGGCCAGTTTCCCCTTGGACACCTCCAGGGATGGCGACTCCAAACCCCCCTGGGCAGCCCCTGCCCAGGCCAGAGCAGCAGTGCCCAACCTGGAGAGGGACAGAGGTGAGGGACAGAGCTGACCCTCGCAGAGGAATAGCCAGGCTGGAGCCTCAGGGCCCTGAGGAGCCCAGCTCCATCATCGGGAAACACTTTAAAGTCCTGCCCTGGAGGGCCAGGGCTGGAATTGTTTGAGATGTCGGACACTCCTCAGCACCGGCTGCATCACCCAGCACTGCTGACGTGGCACTGCCCCTGGACACGTTTTGGTCTCTAATCCTGGCACTTGAAAGGAGCCTGGGAGGCTGACTGGGCATGTCCTGCACAGGGAAATGAAAAAGCAGCATTGCAGTGTCCCCATTTCTCTAATGGGGATGTTTTGCATGCAGGATGAGCTTGGTAAACACGTTCCATGTGCAGAGGGTGCCCGTGGGCCCGGGGCTGTGTGGGACAGTATAAAAGGCAGAGCAAGTGAGGAGCCCTCATCCACCTCTCCTGCCTTCTCCTCCTCGGTGACACAGGTGAGCTGCAAGGGCCTTTGCCTCCCTCTTCTCCTTCTTTTCTCTTTTGCCTTGGCCCTCAATGGAATCTTTACCTCTCTGTAGTGCTCTCTGAGAGTCTTTCTCCTTGATCCTGCTCTCACCAGGTTTTTGTGTTTGTTTTTTTCCTGGGGAGAAATGGGAGATGTCTTTGCAGGGAACTCTTTGGGCTCAGGGCTGTTGAATTCCTCCCTTGCTCCCTCTCCAGGCTGTCCCTTCTGCCCAGGCTGTGTTTCCTCCTGTGAGCAGCATCTCCCTGTGTGCCTCACACTCCCTGTGTGCTTTCCCTGCCCTCTCTGCAGGTGCTCCTCCAGCCCCAGCCATGTCCTGCTACGACCTGTGCCGGCCCTGCGGCCCCACCCCGCTGGCCAACAGCTGCAACGAGCCCTGTGTCCGGCAGTGCCAGGACTCTCGCGTGGTCATCCAGCCCTCGCCCGTGGTGGTCACCCTGCCCGGGCCCATCCTCAGCTCCTTCCCGCAGAACACCGCCGTGGGATCCTCCACCTCCGCCGCCGTGGGCAGCATCCTGAGCGAGGAGGGAGTGCCCATCAACTCGGGGGGCTTTGGGCTCTCGGGGCTCTCTGGCCTTGGTGGCCGCTACTGCGGCCGCAGGTGCCTGCCCTGCTAGAGCCGGGCCGCACGTCCAGCGAGTGCCTCCCCAGGCCAAGTGTCCCCTGGAGCTGCTGGCCAGCGTTTCCAGAGGCCTCGGGGCCCCTCCAGCCTTCCTGACAAGGAGGAAAGGAGGGAGGTGCTGTCTGGTCTCGTGGGCAGCCTGTTTCAGCCTTGAAAATCCTGCTTTTGAAGAGTTTCCTTGTCTCTGATTTTGCATTTCACAGTGGTTTAATGCTGTGATTGCCAACAGTCAGTGGAGGGGTTTTATTCAGGAATTAAGGAAATGTGGAGTCTTGCTTTCTGTCTCTCGGAATGGTTTCTTTTACCTTCATAAATATATATTTTCCCTTTGTTTTTGCTGAATGCTACTTGACTGTTTATCATTAAACTGATGTTGCATCTGATTTTGAGTTTCATTGTGGTTTTTCTCTCCTTTTTACCTCCCCTTGGGGCAGAATTATGTGAAAATCTATGCAAGGATTTCACAGAGGAAAATGTGCATCCAAAAGTTGCCACAACTCATCTGATAATAATAATTTCATTGGTTTTTACACTCTTGAGAAGCACTGAACAGGTTCTCAAATCTATTTCTCTTTCTAGGATGTTCCTCCCCCCCCAATTTTTGTTATCCCACCTCTGTATTTAAAAGTACAATTGTGATGTTTAAGCTTGAGAGATTTTAAATCTTGTCCCCTATTTGGCATCTTTGAAACCTTTGAGAATGTGAATGAATATTAATATGGCAGAAGCAACACTTGCCATTGTGGCAACCAAAAGAGATCCAATAAAAATAAAGCTATGAAACAAAATCTGTTTGAAAATTAAGTCATCCTGGTGTTGAGATATAAATATTTGAGGAGCTCGAGGGAAGGCTCCTGGCATTCAGCTGTGGAGCTGGTCCAAATGTCCACAAACAGGCAAAAGAGGTGGAGTTTTCTATGTTTTATGCTTTGATTAAAGTTTATTAAAAATTATTTACTTGCAAATTGCCAAATTTGGGAGGAGAAGAGCTCAGCAAAAAGATGGGATAGAATCCTAAAACATCCTCATTGGAAGGGACCCTCAAGGGTCATCCAATCCAGCTCCTGGTCCTGCACAGCCACAAAATCCCAAAACGACCCTGGGAGCGTTGCCCAAACGCTCCTGGAGCTGCCCTGAGACTGTGCCCATTCCCTGGGGAGACTGGGCAGTGCCCAGCACCCTCGGGGGGGAAGAATTTTCCACAAAAATCCTGCCCAAACCTCCCTGGCACCGCTCCAGCCTTTCCCTGGTCACGGGGAGCAGAAGAACTCTGCTGGCGACCCTTTCTGCCTGTGGCTTGAGGCAGCAACGCCAAAAAAGTGAAATCTGGTGTATGAAAATGTCCCAGACTGAGAGGAGCCTGGGCTGGAAAAGAGCTTTCCATGGGCAAATTTTCCAAACAATTAATCAGAGGGACTGGTGGGATGAGTTCTTCCCTGGGATCCGCGAGGAATCCAAGGGTGGCGGCGTTCCGTGCAACAGAACCGCTGCAGTTGTATTTATAATCAGACTAGTTTTTCTAGTTTTTTGGATATAAAAACAAAGTCCTTGTGGTCAGCTTAAGTGACACCCCAGATATGGCACTTAACGATAAAGATGTTACACATAAGATTTCTGTGCTAGCACAATTTTATTATGGTGTGAAATTGATGCAATATCAATTAAAAAGTATTGGGTTTAAAAGGCAGTTTAAATCTGGTTTTATTGAAAAATATGTAAGGGATTTGAAAATGTATTCTGTATCTACCGCCAACAGACCATTTAATCTATTTTATCTATTCAACCTGTTTAATCTATTTGATTTATTTAATCTATTTTATCTATTAATCCTGCAATGCAAATAGACACAGAGCAGGAGGGGTGTAGGAGGGGAATTTGGGAGAGTGAAGAGTCTGGGTAAGGGGAAATACACCCTGAAATTTCCTCTTGCTGACCTAAAGGGGAAAAAAGCCGTGTTCCAGAATGTTCCCAACCCAGCACAGCAGGAGGGTTGTGCAGGATGTTGAAGTTTTTATTAAATGGAGATGCTCAGTTCAATTTCAAGCAGAATTTTGTACCTTTAAGGGTCTGATCCATCACCTGCAATGACTGAAATCACTGGAGAGACAATTTCTGAATAATATGAGCATGGTTTGGAAGCCATGTTCCCCTTGGATTTTCAGGTGGAAAAATGGGTGAGATAACTCTGTAGATATTTTTAACTTTATGGGGTTTTTGAAACATCTTTTTTTTTTTTGCATTAATTAGTTCCCACATATAATTAAGCAAGTGGAACCTTTTTTTGATAAAGGAATTGTCCTTTTTTTTTCCCAGTCTAGGTTTAGGCTGGCATTGCGTGAGAAGCATCATCCACCCATTAAAAATTCTTTCATCTTCCCAATTTAAGGGTACTTTTAATTTCTGGTACTTTTAGACCGACTCTAATAATGTCAACCTCAAATTACTTCAAGCACAGTCTAATAAAGACAATTTTTTTTCCAGCTCCTCAGCAATTTGTTCACTTGTGGAATCCAAGATCAAATCCAAGAGGAGCCAAAACTCTTTGTGCGCCATTCCCAGTCTGACCCACTTACAAACAATTGTCAATTAAAATGTTCACATCTCCAAAAAAATCTCTGAGGACCTTTCCAAGCTTGGAGAAGCTTTGGGGTGACCTCATTGTGGCCTTCCAGGACCTGAAGGAGCCAACAAGAAACATGGGGAGCGAATTTCCAAGGGCCTGGAGTGACATGAGAAGGGGGAAAAGGGGCAGAACTGAAAGAGGGGAAATTTAGGTTGGGTTTGGGAAGGAATTCTTCCCTGTGGGGGTGGTGAGCCCCTGGCACAGGTGGTTCCATGGATTCCCCACCTCTGGAAGTGTCTCAGGACAGGTTGGACAAGGCTTGGAGCAACCTGGGATCATGGGAGGTGTCCCTGCACACGGATTGGCACAGGATGAGCTTTGAGGTCCATTTCCATCCAAACCATTCCATGATTCCATGACTCTGACTGATGTTTGTGATCTGAGGTGGAACAGGAGGGGTTTAGATGTCCCCTTTGTAAAAGAACTGATAAATCAGGATTAAATGTCCCCTTGTTCTCCCAGCTGAGCCTCAAACTGCGTTACCCAGATTTAATGCCATAAAACCATCTGAATTCGATGTGATAAAGTGGTAATTTGTCTCTGAATTCCACAATTCTGGCACTTCTTGCCTGGGTTCTGTGGGATTTCAGGGCTGGATGTGCTCTTCAGGCAGGGCCTTGACCAAACCCAGAACTGAGATTGTTCTGACGCCTGGCTGGAGGCAGAGCCTGGTGAGCATCGCTGGAGACAGGAATTTATTAAAGATTTACACTCATACCCTTAAGAAAAGAACGCCTTGGAACGATGAATTATGTATTATAGACATTCTTAGTATTTTTCTTTATGACTAAAGTCAAACATACGCCAGAGTCTGGATTTTGTTGTGACTGAAAGGTGGCCCTGGAATAAATTTGGTCCCTAATTCCCGAGATGAGAGAAACCTGCTGGGACGGAATCTGTCTGTCAGAAGATAAGGAGGAAATAAAAACAAAGTAAATAAGCAGTGAGGAAAAGAACATTTAATCAGGTGGAACATTTGACATTCAGGACATACTCGTTGGGAATTAATTCCAGGTACAAAGGCTGTCTGTGGTCCCCAGGCCATCAGGGCTGAGGTATAAAAACCAACTCAACCCAACTCCTTCCTACACGTCTCTTCCCTCTTTCCTCTTTTGTGAGCAAGGTTAGTCCAAATCCACTTCTTTTTCTCTGTTTGCTGAGTTCTTGCCTTTTAATAATCTGGGGTTTTTTTTTCCCCACACAGTGTTCTGCTGCTTGCTGGATTCTTTTTTTTTTTTTTTTTTTTTGGGTGGGGAGACTTTCCATTTAAAAAGTTGGGGTTTGCTGTTGGAATCGTGGAATTTCTGGAGTCCTGACTTGGCTATAGAGATCCTTGACCTGGTGATAGAAATTTATTCAAATGCTGGATTTCAGACATGCTAAATGACATAGAAAATATTAGAACTAATAAAGATTAATGAATTGCATGGGTGGAATAACTCTGCAAGGGGTTGGAACTCTGGGATCTTTAAAGATCCTTTTAAACTCCAACTGTTTATTAAAACAGAAAAATCCAGGAGCTCTGTTATATTTCAGCAGCATTTTATATCATGGAGGGTCTTTTCTATCCTGGAATGTCAGCTGGGTCACCAAGTGTGGAAATTTCATTCCAGAGTGCAAAGACATCTCCTGGAATGCTGGGAAGTGGGATCAGAGATTGTGGGGTGGAAGGGAAAGAAGGGGAAAAACCAGAGCAGAGCTGAACACACCATAGAAATCAGAGAATTTTGGTTTTAATGCTGTGGTACAGATAAAACCCGGGAGTGTGCATGGAATTCCTGGTTTTTGTCACATCCATGGACGAGTTGTCTGGGAAAAATTCCAAAGACCTCTTCTTCAAGGCTGCTTAATGACGTTGAAATTTGTCATTGAAATTTGTACCTCTTTGTAGGCAAAGTTGGAGCCTTGAAATGAATCCTCCCTTTCATTTTTCCAACTGCCCTCTGGAATGTACCTCTCTCCACAGGTACATTTGTGGTTGGGTTTTACTCCTAATTGCTGCTCCCCCAACGCTCTGGGCACGCGGAGCTGGGTCTCTCCAGACGTGCAATCAAAATCCTACAATTAAATTAATGACGCAAGTTTGTTTCTTTTGTTCTGCTGCCAGTTCTTGTCCGGATCACCGACAGCCTAGAGGACATTTCAGCCTCTCTCTCTCTTTATTTAAGAGTTTGGTTTCCTTCTCAGCTCCTGGCTCAGTTCCTAAAAGGCTCCTTGGAAAGTCTCTGTCCCGATAACTGAAATAAAATGAGTAAATGAACTGAGCTGAGTAAATGCAGGTGTGACACATCTCCTGCCTTGCCCTCAGGTGTGCTCCTCTATTCCAGACCTCATCCCGAGCCATGTCCTGCTATGAGCGATGTCCGCCCACGTCCTGTGGCCCCACCCCGCTGGCCAACAGCTGCAACGAGCCCTGTGTCCGGCAGTGCCAGGACTCGCGGGTCATCATCGAGCCGTCCCCTGTGGTGGTCACCCTGCCCGGGCCCATCCTCAGCTCCTTCCCCCAGAACACCACCGTGGGATCCTCGGCGTCCGCGGCTGTCGGGAGCGCTCTGAGCGCAGAGGGAGTCCCCATCAACTCGGGCAGCTCCTTGGGTTTTGGGGGCTTTGGGGGCTTTGGCTACTCCGGGTTGGGCAGTGGCTACAGCCGGCCCTACAGGCGCTACAACACCTCCCGCAGCGGCTTCTATGGGCCCTGCTGAGGCGGGAGGAGAAGACCAGGAATGCTGAACCCCAACCCATTCCTGGAGCAGGACTGAGCTCACGGTGTCCAAAGCGGGGTCAGATCCCCACAGCTCCCCCTGAACTGAGTCCATCAGGCCCTGGAATGAGGCCACTGCTCCTGTTTTACTCCTGGGTGTTTCTGGTCCTGTTTGTAGCTCAGTTGCTCGGTGTATTTGGTACTACCCGGTGTAAAGTTTTAAGTTTAGGTAGTAGATGGGATGTGGTTCTCAGGGTGTGCTGGAAGAAGAGCTCTGTCTTGGGCACACGTCCCCCTGAGCTGAGCCTTTCCCCCCAGTGCTTTGCAGGGCTTTAATCCTCTCATTTGGATTAATAAAATGATGCTTTTATCGTAATCTCCAGAGTCTCCTGCTGGTTTTTTCCCTCCCCTCCTGGTCTTATTTGAAACTTTTTCAGTTTCACTTTTTTAGGTGAAATTTATCACTGAGTAGATCATCAATAGTCTGGGGGAGTTGGGAATGTTGAGAATGTGGGGAATGTTCAGCCTGGAGCATGGAGAACTCAGAGCACCTCCAGTATCTGATTTAGATTTGCAACTGAAGGCACTAAAACAGTCCATTTTTCAGGGAAAAAAAGGGAAGAAATTATCTTGTTGGGAAGGTTTGGGGCATTCCAATAACCCAGTTATACAAACAATGTCTGCAGCAGGTTGAGCTGTCCCCAGGAGTTAAACTGCTCATGGTTTATATCCCAGCCTGGCATGAGATGAAAAACCTCCCTCAAAGCCTCTTTCATCTCCAGGACCCGGCATTCATTTCAACCCTTTGTTCCATCACACCCAGGGCTCCAGAGCTAACACAACACTACAAATTTCAATTCACGCAGTAATTTGTCAACTCTTTGGTGCCTCACCTGTCCCGGGAGCTCCAAAGGCATTAATTGAGTGTGGGGAGTGCCAAACTCCACCAGTCAGGGTTGGTGTGTCCTGGTTCTCCATCCAAGGGCTCCCAACCCCTTGGAGGAACTCCGGGTGTTAATTAGGGAGCTGGAATCCCTGCCAGGCTGTTAATGAGGCCATTTCCAAAATGGGATCTCCCCTCCAAGAGCAGCAGTTTCTGTGCCTGGAGGGGAGGATGAGGAGGAGGAAGCATTCTTGGGTTATCTCAGTTTTGCGGATGAAAGCGAATTTTTCTTGGGAGGGATCCCTACTAGAAGGAATGGATTTTGTAACATATTGGAAAAGATTGTGGGCTGTTGGGTTGTGGAGATTTTGAGGAGAGGGAGAAGAAGGACTCTCCTTTTATAGAAAAACCTTTCGTAGAAAAACCTTTTTATACAACTGACTCTAAAGAAGAAGAGAATCTTCTTGTGGAGAAAATAGGAGGAGTAAAAGGATTTTAAGGAGATGAAGATTCGGCTTAATTTTTTTTTTTAAAGTATAAATGATAGAAAGGTTTAATAAAATAAAGTTTTTGAAGGTGTTTACCTCGAATTAGGTGAAGTCCTTTGAGTTCTCCTGACTCACCGACTTCGATTGAAGTTCTTACCTAGGGGATGTGGGGCCCAGATCTCCGCACAACCTGGGGCAGCTAAAACTTTGCATATTCGAGCCATTAGCAAGAAGTGTTGGCAACTTTGAAGTCCTTTATTCCTCTGAAGTCCAAGCCCAGTCTTTGTACAAAGCCTCTTCATTTGGAGTTAATTCCTATCTTTTGCTGAGTGCTCCCCATCCCGGTTTTTTGCATCCTTTCTGTGCAGTAATTTCCAGCAGGGACAAATCGAGCTGTGATAAAGGGGATGAAGAGCTGGGTGCAGCTTCTCCTGACGTCAGACAGGTTCAGACACCGCACAGCCTCTAACCCCTACAATTTGAATTACTCTCCAACATTCATCTTCGTGTTTAATTTGTTGTGAAAATTGCTGCACATCCTGGCAACTTCCCAGGATTTTGGGTGGGAAAGGGGGTGACTCGGGCATGGAAATGATATTAAAATTCATGTTTGGGTAAAGAAATGCAGGATTGTGGGTGTTTGGATTGAAGAGGGACTTTGGGCAAGGGCAGGGAGTGACAGGACAAGAGAGGATGGGTCCGGAATGACAGAAAGGGGGTTTAGATGGGATTTTGGGAAGGAATTGCTCCCTGTGACGGTGAGGAGGCCCTGGCTCTGGATATTCCACCAATTCCCCATTTCTGGAAGTGTCCAAGGCCAGGTTGGACGGGCTTGGAGCAACCTGGGGTGGTGGAAGGTGTCCCACGGTCCAGGTGATCTTTAATGTCCCTTCCAACCCAAACCATTGCATGGTTCTGTGATCTCGAGTTTAAGGACTGGCTGAATTTCCACCCGAGTTTATTTCGAGCGCCAAATCCTTCCTAATTTCCCCGGGATGGAAAAGTTTTCCAGGAATGGGTTTGATCCTGGCTCTCCAGCTCCAAACGAGCCAGCCATGATCTTTTCCTTCCTGAATGAGCAAAGGAAATAAAGGGGAAATCGGGTTTCTCATGAAAAAGAAACGCTTTTTGCATGGGGTTTATCACGATTATTCCTGGCAAATCCCAGCTCCCAGGGGATGGATCAGAATCCCAAATTCACCAGCCTGGGTGGCACCAAACATTGTTCTGTGAGGAAGGTGGAGCTGGCACCCAGGGCAGCGCTAATTGCACTCATCCAATTTGAAACGTAATTAAAATCTGCATTTGAAAGCTCACGAAAAACAGGTCTGAAAAACAAACAAAACCCTCCAGTTCTGGGTGTGTTGCTTTGCAGACGTTCAGGTGAGTAAATAATTTCTCCCCTCGAGTGTGAATTAATTTTTGGAGTTGTTTTCTGCTGTTCCCAGCAGAATTCCAGCTGGGAATTCCACACTACCCCGGCTCCCTGCAGGAATTCTCCGCAGATCCATCCAGGAGTGAGTGACATTAATTTTTGGACAAAACCAGAAATCGTAACCGAAATTGTTGAAGTTCATTAGTCCAGAGTAAAATGCCAAAGCAAACACCAAACCTGAATGATTTTGAAGTTGTTGGTGACAGAATTTGAATAAAATTAACAATGAAATGAGCTCCAGTCGGGTGTGAAAATGGAGGATTTCACATCTCCCTGTGCCTTGAGGGGGGGTTCTTCGAGGAGGGGTGAGGTCCCAGGCTCTGCCTACCCCAAAAAACCATCTCAGAGGCTCCAAACCTTTGAGGAACAAATTCTTCATAGAGAGCTAATTAATTACAATTCAAAACGAATTGCAGATGCCAGTCTTGCCAGGGAAATTCCCTCTGCTTCTCCATGGATTTTGGGGTCACCTCTGTGCCCAGAGACTTTACCCAGGGATGACTGTGAGTAACCTCCCAGTTCCATTTTGATTAAAGATCTCTTTTTTCTGACGTTCAGTCACTCGCAGGTGTCTCAGGAGGATGTTCTCACATTATGCAAAAAGTCTTAATTATAATCTGAATATTTAGGTCTGTCCTTGATGATAAAAATCTGTGAACTCTTAATTTGCTCACTTTAATTCATCTCAAAATCAGGTCATTAAGTCATTCTGAGAGTACAATAAAATAAAGGCTTTAGTTGGATCAATATTTATTGTAATTGTTTACAAGGAAGTCTCCAAACAGATTTGAAATGTTGCCAGATCTGTTTTTAAATTCACAGCTGGATTTGAAACTTGCTTTGTGTTTTCCAAGCAAAGCTGGGATGAAGGAAGAATAAAAAGAATGAAGAAAATTTTTAAAAAGATGAAAAGAAACTGTGGATGGTGTTATGCAAGTTAATTCCTCAACTAACTCCTAGAAATATTAGGAATAATAGGAAGTATTTTTTTAAAATAGCTGCTAATTTCTTAAAGTATGGAGAAATAGTGAAGAACGCACAGCTAAATACAGCCAAGGAATTTTTTTTGAGAATCCTCCAGAAATATGAGATGGCTCGAGCCGAACCTTGAACTTTTCCATTTTGATTTAAAATAAAGCAGCTGTAATTCCTGCAGATAGAAACAATGGCATCAATTTCACAGCCCAATTACTGCCCTGTACCCCCAAATCTTCATAACATCTTATTAAATAAAATACAAGAATTCAGATCTAGGTCAGGGATCTGAAATGTGCCCAGGATGGGACATTTGCATGGTGGCACTCCAATAAAGCTGCTGATAAACTTTGAAGTCCTCAGAAAGCTCTGCCCAAGCTAAATGAGTTTCTGTTCCCAGGGGATCCCCACAGAGACAGCCCTAATTTAAATGTGGTTTGCATGTCTCGGGAGTGGATGTGCCAGCAGAGCGAGAACCTCAGGATTAATCCCTGCATTCAGGAACTGCTCATGGATTTGGGGTTGGAAAAGAGCTCCAGGATCACCAATCCCAACCTGTGATTGATCCCTCAATGTCCCCTCATTCCTGGGCCACCTCCAGGGATGGGGACTCCAAACCTCCCTGGGCAGCCTCTTCCATGGAAAAATTCCTTCTTCTTTCCCAGAGAATCTCTCCACGCCCGGAGGTGTCCGAGGAATGAGAGGACCTTGGGCTGGTGACCATGCTGGGGTTGGGAACACCTCTGACTCGATGGTCCTGGAGTCCTTCTCCAACCTCAGGGATCCTGTGGAAAGCAGCTGGAAACACTCATGGCTTGCCTTCCAAAACCTGCAATTCTCCACGAATTCCCCCAGGATTTACCTTGCAGAGGAGGGCGCTGCATTATGCAAATGAGGCCTAATCTCTTTTAATGACACCAAGCAGATCCCAAAGGGGTTTGAAGGCTGAATAAATCCCGCTGAATTAATCCCTGCAGTGCTCCCAGGAATGAACCCGGCCCGGAATATTTTAAGATGAAAGCACCCTGTGGTCAGATAGACAAACCACAAGATAAGGAAGTGAAGCAGTAAAAAACAAAAATACTGAGGCAAAAAACCCTGTAATCAGTTGTGGCCCATAAATCACTTCTTGCACAAAGAGTGGCCCAAGTCGTTGGGCAACTCAAAACTCGGTATAAAAACCTGAGCAACTCCAGGTTCTCCCAGCCACTTCTCTTCCCTCCTTTGCCTTCGTGAGTAAGGTGAGTTTGGACCTGTTTATTCTCTTTTTCCAGCAAACTTTTGCCTTGATTTTGTAGCTTTTCTCTCACTTGTGTTGCTGCAGTTTCTCCTCAGAGGGATGAAGGGGTTTTGTACCAGAAGGGGAGTTTTGTGTTGGTGGCGAGTTATAAAAATCATTAATTAGCCACGTTAACTAAATGGCTATGGGTTATTTATTAAATGGGTTATTTATTAAAGGGGTTATTTATTCAGTTTTGGGATCCAAGGCAGTTTTAAGGTTGTGCAGCTGCACTTTAATATCAGCAGTGAATTCTCGGGCCTGTTCAGTCGCGTGACCGCATCCCACCACAGCCCAAGCAGAGAATTCACCTAAGGCCAGAACACGAGCAGCACTAAAAATCTGATTTCCTTCTAAATTCCCAATCCTGAACGGATCCCTGGAAACTTGCTGATAAATGTGGGTGTAACTCAGCTCCTGTATTCCAGAATTCCCTCTGGCCACAGCCATGTCCTGCTACGACCTCTGTGCCCCCACGTCCTGCGGCCCCACTCCTCTGGCCAACAGCTGCAACGAGCCCTGTGTCCGGCAGTGCCAGGACTCCACCGTGGTCATCCAGCCGTCCCCCGTGGTGGTCACCCTGCCCGGGCCCATCCTCAGCTCCTTCCCCCAGAACACCACCGTGGGATCCTCGGCATCCGCGGCCGTCGGGAGCGCTCTGAGCGCTGGGGGAGTGCCCATCAACTCGGGCAACTCCTTGAGCTTTGGGGGCTTTGGGGGCTTTGGCTACCCCGGGTTGGGCAGTGGCTACAGCCGGCCCTACAGGCGCTACAACACCTCCCGCAGCGGCTTCTACTAAGGTGGGAGGAGAAGGCCAGGAATGCTGAACCCCGACCCGTCCCTGGAGCAGGACTGAGCTCACGGCCACGGTTTTTGGATGCCACATGAGATACCCCCTGCCTGGAGTTAAAGGAGCTGTGGGAGTTTGGCATCTCCCCAAACCAGGCCTTTGCTTATCTTTTGTTGTGCTTTACTTCATATTTCTCATCAAATGTCTTGTCCTGCTTTTTTGTTTTGGTTTGGTTGGTTTTTTTTTTTTGTATTTGATAATAGGCAAATTATTAATTGTTGGCAATTGTTGTGCATGGCTGGATTAGCACAGGTCGTTCACCAGTGAAGAAGGAAGATTTCCCCTTGCTGAGTGTGTCTGAGTGGGTTCTGTCCTTACTGAACCATGGAAATGTATTCCTGACTTTTTCGTTGCTTCCTTCCCTTCCTCAACCCATTAAATTTGTGCTGCATCACCCTCCGAGTCTGCCTGGCCTTCTTTGCTCTCCCAACCCCTTTTCCAGTGCCTTTGGAAGTCTTCACTTCCAGAAAACACCACGCAAATAATTTCAAAGGAGAACGAGTCAGATTCCAGTGGTGGAAAACTTTTAAAACCGAGCCTGCTACCCCTTATTAAAGGCAGAAAGGGACCCTGCAATGGGTGCCTCCTGCTGGGACCTAAACAGGGAATTTTTAAAGATGTGACACTTGGGAAAAGCCTTTTAAAAGAAGGGAGCTCAGCTGAGGTTCCTCAGAGAAATGTGGAGGGAGAGAAGCAGCAATTGGGGCATCCTTTTTTTGGGTGCAGCATCTCCTGGCAGCTGAGCTCAGCCCCTGGTGAGTCTGGGAGGGGAGGCACAGAAGGATGGGGAGTGTTTCTCCCTTTAGAATTTGCTGGGTTGGGAAGCAAGTCTGGGACAGAGAGATTAAAGGACTAAAATTTAAAGAATTTTTAGTTCCAACCCTCTCTTAGGGTGCTTTAAGTCAGAGCTGAGCTTTATCAGGCTCTGCTTTGTTCCTCCTGGATTGGGACGAAGGTGCTGTTTAGACATCCTGAAGGAAGAAGGTTTGGAAAGCTTCCCCTGAAGGCTCCGGATGACTCAACCTCCTGTCAGCCCGTAAAATTACTGATATCTCCGAAAAGTCTCACTTGGAGTCTTTGTCTGCCTTTGTCTGTCCAGAATGAGGCTGAACTGTAATTAAAGATGCTGATGAGGTTCTGCGACTGCAGTCATTAGTGGAATGAAATTAAAGGAGGTAAATGAAAGAATTAATAATTTTAAGGAGGAGGGGTTTTTTTAATAAACACCAGAAGACAGTGGAAAGCTGGCAGTTTGATGTTCTATTACAGGAGGAGCTTGGTCTGGATTAAATGTTTAATTTAATATTTTTTGCCATCTCAACTGAAGCTATTCCCTGATCAAAGGTGATGAATTCCAAAAAGTCCAATGGCTCCAAAGGGTTATGACTGAAGCACTGATGAGAAGGTGCCTTGGACAGGTTCAGGTGGATATTTCTCACGACAAAATTAATTTCCTTACCCTTGCAACTCCCTTCTCATTAATTAAACCAAATCCTTTCCCAGACTGCAAAAAAAAAACTTCCCTCAAAGTTGGGGTGTTTCCTCCAAGCACTCAGAAATCGCATCAGGAGGGTCAAACTTTTTGAAATAAAATAAAAGATGATCCTCAAGCACCACTTCTCCCTTTCATTCCTGTCCCAAATGGCCTTTTTGGGTCAAAACTTCATGTGGCAACCAGTAAAGCACAATTCAGAGGAAAAAAGGGAAAGCTGGGTGGGTTTGCAGTCAGTTAGAAAGTGATTTATTCACTGCTGCAGAAAACGAGTGGGAATATTGTGTTAGAATATTTTTCACAGGGAAGGATTTCTCCTGAAGACCTGCAACAACTTGGCACCACAGAAATAAAAAATACCAACATTTTTTTTTTTTTCAGAAATATTTGTTGTCAGCAAAAATCCCTTTCAGCACCAAATTCTGCAAAGCTGAGGCTGGAGCTGCAGCATCTCCTGTGTTTACGGGGAGAAGGGAAGAGGCAGGAAGGCTCTGGAGAGCTTTTACGGCTTTCTGGGGCTGCCTGGAGGATCCCAGACATTCCTGCACCTTTTATTACCCAGTCCCCGTGGGAGCTGTGGGTTTGCTTTGCATTTGGCAGTGTTCCCAGCAGGGAAATTGGTTTGTTGACTGTTTGTGTTCATTATGGTTTATCCTGGCCGCGGATGAAACCCATGACCCGCGAGGCTGCTTTCATCTCCCTGCTTTGCATCCATTAAATATTCCCGACTCCATCGCGCCAGCTCCACCTCCCAAAGTGGGGATGAGTCAAAATCCCATTTGTTTAGGACTTGTGGCATTTTGGGCACACACCTGGGACCAGCCCCTGGTGTGGCAGCGGGTTTTAATTGGAGTTCTGAGTGCGCAATTCCAGCCGTGATAAGGGCCCAGGAGATTTCAGATCGCTGCTCCTTGTAATCTTCCCATGAGCAACATCCCAAAGCTTTTGGCTCCTGGGAGGAGAAGATGGAGCCAGCCAGACAAGCTGGACTTAGGATCACCTGCAGAAGTGGAATTTAGGCTCTTTTTATCTTCTCTGTAGCTTTGGATGAGTTTGCTTTCAAATCACAAGCTGCTCTTACAGTCAATAGATAATTATTGTTAAAAAGGGAAGTTAGGGAATCATGGAATGGTTTGGGCAGGAAGGAGCCTTAAAAATCATCTAAACCATGGGCAGGGGCACCTTCCACTATCCCAGGGTGCTCCAAGCCTTGTCCAACCGGGCCTTGGACACTTCCAGGGATGGGGCAGCCACAGCTTCTCAGGACAACCAAATTTTAACATTTCTGTGCATGCAGTGAGAACTTTGGGAAGGTCTGGTCAATCTAGAGGGAGAGGAGAGTTTCCATCCATCGTGTCATCATTTTGGGTCATCCCAAACTGGGGACATCCAGCGATTCACGGCTGGAATTGAGTGGATG
Organism: Montifringilla adamsi; assembly: GCA_017590115.1. Classification (NCBI taxonomy): domain Eukaryota; kingdom Metazoa; phylum Chordata; class Aves; order Passeriformes; family Passeridae; genus Montifringilla; species Montifringilla adamsi. The sequence goes on from JAGGNK010007304.1 coordinate 52,708, forward strand.
CAAATTCTGATTTGTATTTCAAGGACAAATTGGAAGGATTTGAGCTGGTGGGGAAGTTTGTGGAATCCATCAGGAATCTTGGCCACCCCTTTGAACCCCTGGTCATGTTCAAAGAGTCTGTCCCTGCCCATTTGCTGATCGTCCCAAATTTGCATGTCTGAGTGGTCCAGGGAAATGTTTGGGGAACTTTGAAGACTTCTGCTCTTCAGAAGTCTCCAACCAGCGTTTATTTCCCAGGAGATGTTGGGGAAGATACTCCCAGTTCGGGGCTGATTTGCCTGTCTCTGCCTCAGAGATTAAACACCACGAGAGGTTGGAATGCTCGGCCCTGCCCTCCAGTCTGCTCCTGCATTGTCTGCGATTACTTTTTAATCTGGAAATTACCTTTGAAAAGGAACTGGAATTGCTGCACGCTGAGGTGATCTTTGAGACGTGCAAAGTGAAAGCCAGAATTGGCTTTCAAAGAAGGAAAAAAGGAACAGGAACATGACAAACATCTCTAAATAACTGCTATTAATTTGGGGAACAATTTTGCATAATGGTGCAAAGCCCAGCAGGGGAAAGTAATAATTTAGTGACAGATGTAAAAGGGTTTGGCGTCTTTGATGACCCCAAAGATGAGCTTGGGCAAGGCTTTGAGCAGCCCCAAATTCCCAGGCATCCTCCAGCTGACCTCAATTTCTGTCCTGGTTTGATGTAGGGAGAAAACCCAACCTGGAGACTCCTGAGATGAAGGACTTGGACACTCAGTCCCCAAATTGTGTCTCAGATTCCATCTTGGGAGTGTGGTGGTTTAATAATAAAGGAATAGATCAGACGCTGATCCTCTTTCATGCTCTCTGCTGAGTCAAGAAAATAAAATATGTTCCCTCAAACAATCCATTTCCCAGTACCTTTGAGAGTGGGGGAGTTTAATCAGCTCTAAATGCTTTCTAACGATTTTATTTCCTTTATTTTTGTGTATCTCCCTCTGTTTGACAGGAATTTGGTGAAGCAGAAATAGGAATTTCTGCCCTTCTCAGAGCGAGGCGTGCCAAAAACTTGTGCCCTCCATGCAGATGGAAAGGGATTTCACAGGGAAGGTCACTGCACCTTTCCTGATGGTTTCATTCACCTGTGTCATGGTTCCTTAGGATGCAAAGCAATTTCCTGAGTAACCCAGATGAATCAGCCTCCGATCAGGAATTAACCGGGCTCGTAAGATTTGAGGATAAAAGAAACCACTGCGGAGGAATGCATACATTACAGGGAGGAAATAAATCCAGGCAAGAAACACAAACAGAGAGGAAAAGTAAATCCCCAGCCAGGGTTATTTTGCATATGAGGAATCGTTAGCAATTGGCTGCTAATGAGCTACAAGCACAATTTGTGTCCCAGGTCCTCGGGCTCTCTGGGCCAGGGTATAAAACCTGCCCGGTCGGAGGAGCTACAACCATTCCTGCTTTCTTCTCCTTGGAGAAAAGAGTAAGTCTTGATCTGCTTCTCATTTTCTTTGGATTGTTGCTGTCTTTGTGTTTTATTTTTCTGCTGTTTGTCTGTAGCAACCCGAGGTTTGCGCTCTTTAAAATAGCTGGGGAGACCTCAAAGCAGCTTTTTTTTCTCCAGGGAGGGACATTCTGTGAAGGGTGGAGGCCTTTTCTGCGCTGAACCCGGATTTTTTCATTTTTGGCACCCAAATCTTTCCACTCCAAGAAGCCCCAAGCTCTGCCTGAGCGTTGCTCAGCAGCTGTGAGCGGATGTGGGGAGTCCGTGCAGAGCTTTTGGCTCTCGGGATGGAATCACAAAATATTCGGGGTTGGAAGGGACTTGTGGAGATCTCCCGAGGCAGGTGACACAGGAAAGCCTCCAAGCAGGTTTGGAACGACTCTGGAGAGGGAGACTCCTGAGCACGAGGGTCTGAATGTCTCCAGACAGAGATTCCCTGAACTCCCTTGCTCAGAGCCACCTGTGCCAAGGCCTCACCACCCTCACGGTGAAATTTCTGTTCCTCATTTTGACTTGCTGAGGAGGTTTTTTTTAATTTTTCCCTCTGTTTTGGGGCGCAGTTTTTCCTTGCTTTCCTGACTGCCTGCTCCCTCACCTCCGAGCTTATTTCAGGGCTGTAGGAGGAGTGTGGTGGGAAAGGAGCGCTCAGAGCCGCTCAGGAGGAGGTGGAGCTGCCCTTGGTGGTGTGGAGAGCACCGAGCTTCACTGAAATCCCCTTTCAACCCGAGACCAACCCTTCATTCCATTCTCCTCTCAGCCCTCGCGCTCTCCATCACCACAACAGCCCAATTACGTGACTAATTACACCTCTCTCCTTGTATTCCAGAACTCCCTGCCTTCCAGACTCACACCCCACAGCCATGTCCTGCTACGACCTCTGTGCCCCCACGTCCTGCGGCCCCACTCCTCTGGCCAACAGCTGCAACGAGCCCTGTGTCCGGCAGTGCCAGGACTCCACCTACGTGATCCAGCCCTCGCCCGTGGTGGTCACCCTGCCCGGGCCCATCCTCAGCTCCTTCCCGCAGAACACCGCCGTGGGATCCTCGGCGTCCGCGGCCGTCGGGGATGCTCTGAGCGCCGGGGGAGTCCCCATCAACTCGGGCAGCTCCTCGGGGCTCGGCAGTTTGGGGTACTCCGGTTTGGGGGGGCTCTACGGGAGGTCCTACCGACGCTCCAACCGCTGCGGGCCCTGAGGGAACCTCGGGATGAGCAGGAGATGGAAAGCGCGATCGGATGCAGGACTGAGCCCGTGCCCACTCGCTTGCTGACCCCCACAGCTTTGCCCTGAGCTCCCGGGGCTGCAGGAGCTTGGCCTTTTCCCATTTGATGCCTTTCTGTGGAATCAGGGAGGTGAAAAATGTCACTCGATTGTCGCTGGGTGTCCAGCTGTAAAGCACTGCATGGAAATGGGTGATGAATTTTAATTTGTATTCAACACTTTTGCTTTCTTATGCTGTATTTTTTTTTTTAATTCCACTTCTTGCTCATTAAATAGATGGCGCATCACAATTTGTGTTTTGTAATGTTCCTTTTTTCTCTTTCTCTTTGGAGCCTTCTCTGGCAGAAATTTGCCTGTGCATAAATTGTGAGTACCAAGCAGATTTGCATTTAAGTTCTACCACACCACGCTCATCACTGAGGAGTTATATAAACAATGAGTAATACCTTTTATACATTTCTTTTTTTTTTTTGGGAATATTTTCCCTTTTTTCTCATTTCTGGAAGAACAATAGGAAATAATCACTCCTGGCTAGCAACAAACGGGGGGAAAGAGGTGGCAAAGCTAAAGCAGCTTTACAGACAGAACTTTATTTAATTTATTCCCAGTGTTCCATCTAAACCTCCTCTCCATAAATTCGAACCCATTCCCCCTTGTCCTGTCCCCCCAGGCCTTTGGAAAGAATTTCTCCCCGTATTTCTTGTCAGCTCGTTCAGACACTGGAAGGCGAAATCAGGTCACCCAGGATCTTCTCTTCCTCAGGCTGAACAAACCCAGGCAGAACTTTCAAAACCCAACAAACAAAATGAAAACTTAGGTCTCGTCCTTCCCTTGTCGTCCTGCTAGCTTAGAAACGCGGCAATTATGTCTTAATTGTTTGCTTAAACGATGTGGTGATTGAGGGGCCTTTCGGGTGTCATCAGGAATCCTCAGAGCAAGAACAATTACTCAGAACCTCGGGGAAGTTAATGACGGGCAAATTGCTAAACAAACATTCCTCAACATCGTGTTAAGTACCCCAATTAAACTCCCATTCCACATTTTAAACACGGGGAGCAGGGCAGATCCTGTGATAAGGAGCCCTCAGCACGCTGGGGAGTTCTGCTCCCGGAGGAAAAAATAAAGGACAAATGAAAACCAGAGAGACTCTTGTGCAACACCAACACGGGTTTAATGTCAGAGAGAAAAGCAACAGCCGAGGGCAGGGAATCCAGGTCATCCCAGGGGCAGCAGGGAATGCAGGACTCGTGCGCTGGGAGCAGGGACTCGCTCAGGACCAGGATAAACCAGGGATGGAGGGGTCTGGGCACAGAGTGGGGATGGAGGGCTCAGGGTGTCCCGGGGGGGAGAGGGCTTAGGGTATCCCGAGGGGATGGAGGGCTCAGGGCAGAGAGAGGGGAGGGAGGGCTCAGGGCACACCCAGGGCCCCCGAGGGAGCTTCCATAGCCAGTGTCACCTCCATAACCCAGGGAACTGCCATAGCCAAGGGAGTTCCCATAGCTCTGGGAACCCCCATAGCCCCCACAGCTTCCCAGCCCAAAGGAGCTCCCATAGCCCCGGGAGCCCCCATAGCCTCGGGAGCCCCCATAGCCCCCCAGGGAGCCCCCATATCCTGAGAAACCCCCATGACCCCGGGAGCCCCCATATCCAAGGGAGCCCCCGTGGCCTGAGAAACCCCCATAGCCCTGGGAGCCCCCATAGCCCCCATAACCTCCCAAGCCACAGGAGCTCCTATAACCACGGGAGCCCCCCGACCCAAAGGAGCCCCCATAGCTCTGGGAACCTCCATAATTTCCCCACCCAAAGGAGCCCCAATTCCCCCGGGAACCCCCATAACCTCCAGACCCAAAGGAGCCCCCATAGCCAGAGGAGCCCCCCAAGGCCAGGGAGCCCCCGTAACCCCCAGATCCTCCCAGCCCAATGGAGCCCCCATAGCCCTGGGAGCTGCGGGAACTGAAGGAACGCTCTGGCCAGGCTGGGCCCGACGATCCCACAATGCTCTCCTGAGGGAAGGTGCTGAGCACGGGGCCCGGGATGGTCACCACCACTGGTGGGGGCAGGATCAGGGCTCTGGAGTCGGGGCACTGCTGCACACACGGCTCGTTGGCGCTCTCGGCAATGGGCTGGGGGCAGCTCACGCCGCAGGACTCGCTGGAGCAGGACATCTTGCTGTGCTGGGAGGCTGCAACGCACAGCAGAAAGGACTTTAAAGCTAAACTGGCTGAGAAGAATCAAAATTAAACTCTGTGTCTGAAATATCAGAGGGAAACAGATAAATTCAAAGGTGATATCGAAGAAATATCATTATTGTATCATCTCCACCTTCAACCTTCCCCTCACCATGATCATCCTTGCGAGAGAAATTCTGTGCTGGATAAATGAAACAAACTTGTAGTAACCTCTGTCAAAGATTCAGTCAAAGGTGTACGACCAGCAAGAAAGAAGCCGAGAGGAAGAGAGAAAGAGGCCCATTGACTTTATGCAGTGATTCTGGGGATGAGTGACACCACTTACCTTGTTCGCTGCAGGGACGGGAACAGGAGCAGTGGATGAAGAGCTGTAGGTGATGTGAGCTTTTATATCCTCCTCAAAGCCACCCTCTGAGCCTCCCGTCCTTGTTTATTACAAAACCAACGCCACAGTGGGTGCTTCCATTCTGTCACCTCAGCACTGTCCCTCCCAAACTCGCGTGGCTATGACACAACTGCTGATGGCAATCAGCTCCCTCTGAGCATGATCCGAGGGGATTTGGGGAATTTGGGGCTGAAGTGTGGGCATGGAGTCATCAATTAAAGCCAGTTCTCTTTCAGTCCAATTTTAATGTCCTGTTAAATTGGGATATTTTAATGGTCACTGTAACACTTCCACGGCGTGGAGCCCTTTGTGGTGCCACCTTCACCAGGTGAAGGTCGCCCAGCTGGACCTAAAATTGTGGCTCTGAGAGGACATGAATTCTCCTTGTAGCTGAGTAGGGATCTATAAAAATTGTCCCCAAAGAGGCAGAAATTGGTACAGCCAGAAGAGGCCTCAGCCTAAAGCTAATTCCAAACATTTCATGATTTCATTTGAAATCTCAATTCCCAGAAGTTCCGTAGGAAATACATTAAAAATCACAATTTTCTTCCCCCCCCCCACCCCCGAATACTGACCACTAAAGAAAAAAGTGAGAATTTAATAAAGTAGTAATAAAATAAAAATATTTTTTATTAGGGTGAGTCTGGGACATCCTGTAGTTATTTCTTTTCTTTCCTCTTGCAATTGTTTTCTAATTTTATGGCATTGCAAAAGAGATGCAATAAATTACCTCTAAATTGTAAAATAGCTCTGCTTGTGAAGTGTCATCAGGATTTGCTGATAATAATGAGAGGTACTGAAGGATAATGACTTTAAGCTGCCTCACTTATTATAATAAATACTCATTAATAGTCATTGCTTGCAATTTCTATTATCCTATTAAATGGAGGTTGGGAGTTATGAGGATTTATTCTGAGTTAGGAGCTCCCTTGTTATGAAACAGCATCATTTAAAAATATCAATCAATGTCACTCCTCTTGATTCCTTAATCAGCCTCTGATTAATAATTTCAGTGCTGGCAATGATTTAATTTTCACTCATGAGCTCAAATTCTTTATTTTATTAACTATTAACGTGTTTGGGATGACTATGGCAAGTACATCACCTGCCATATTGAGTGCAGGTTCTTCTTAATTTATGAGGCAGCATTTCACTGAAATATCTTAAATTTTAGGGGAGAAATAAAAACCTGATTGCAAATTATCTGAATTTGCAGATAATTAACTAACTTAACTATCAATGTTTTGCACAAAAGGGTCTCAAACTGATGTTCTAAAATCTTGACTCTTGGAGTCTTACCTGTAAATATTTTGTCCATGAAATTGTGCCTCATGACGCAGAGCCCTCAGCTCACGCGTCTCTGAACTGACGCTCCTGCCCCAGTTTTGGGTGCTGACATTTCTGTGTTCGTGTCTAACGCACCAAATATGAATTTCCTGTGGGTGTTCACAAAGCCCCTCATGGTCCTGGAATGATCTGGAACATCCCCCAAATGTCACTGCCTCCATGACATTCCAAAGCCAGTAGGGAATGCAGCAATGGAGTCCAACTTGGAATTGTTGAGTAATTAATGGTATTTGAGCTGCAAACACAGATCTTAAAACTCCTTCACGTTTCTAAAGCATTTGGAGATAATTGATATTTTCTTCAATTTTGATACCCGTCTCCCTCTCTTTGTGTGTCTCTCATAGATTTTCAAGGGACTCACTTAAATTTTAAAAGACAAAGTTAATTAATTTGAACTCATCGAATCCAAAGACAGCGCTCGTGATGGGGATTATTACCTCATCATTCACCAGCTCGATGCCCTAAAGTCTGTCTTGACACGGCCTCACGCCTGTTTTTGCGTGTGGGGAGTGGCAGTGCAAAGCCAGCAGAATTAAATCCCTCCATGTGAGGGTTGTTTTGTGTGGGACCGGAGGCACGGAGGGCGTTTTGTCCTTGTAAGCACTTTGGGAAATGTATAAAAGCTGCCACCACTCCGAGCCTCTCCATCCACATCTCCTGAGTTACTCACCTTGGTGAACAGGGTAAGTCCGATTTGAACTCCTCAATCCTTCTCTATCCTTCTTTTTCTCCATCCAATTCTTTGATGTTATGCATTGGTAGATTTAAAAACTGTGGGTCTCAGAAGGCAGTTGTAGAATAAAATGTGAATTTTCACCAGGCCACTTGGAATAACCATTTTAGGTACAATACGTGACTGTAAAATTTAAAAATATCTGAGTGATCATTCCCAACTTGTGGGAATATAAGAGTAAATATTCTGGTTTGGAAGCTGAGGGCTACTTGGGAAAGGATATAAAACTACAAAAATTGCTGCTTCGTATCTAACACTTCTTAACTTCCTATAGATACATTGCCAGATTTCACCTGGGCTTACTAAATTTAAAAAGAGATAAAACCAGATTTTTGTCACAGTGTAAGAAGCAGCACCAGAGATGACACCAGATGTTTTCATCTGTGTGTGACTTCTCGGGGACCTTATGACAGCAACCAGAATCTAGAATGTGATTTTTGTAGTCAGATAAGGGTCAGATTTGGGAAGCAACAAACTCTGGGCTCTCACATTTTCCATGGCAAAGCACAGGCAGAGTCAGGTGAAAATTTCTGGATCTGAAACCTTTCTCCTGCTGTGCGTTGCAGCCTCCCAGCACAGCAAGATGTCCTGCTCCAGCGAGTCCTGCGGCGTGAGCTGCCCCCAGCCCATTGCCGAGAGCGCCAACGAGCCGTGTGTGCAGCAGTGCCCCGACTCCAGAGCCCTGATCCTGCCCCCACCAGTGGTGGTGACCATCCCGGGCCCCGTGCTCAGCACCTTCCCTCAGGAGAGCATTGTGGGATCGTCGGGCCCAGCCTGGCCAGAGCGTTCCTTCAGTTCCCGCAGCTCCCAGGGCTATGGGGGCTCCATTGGGCTGGGAGGATCTGGGGGTTACGGGGGCTCCCTGGCCTTGGGGGGCTCCTCTGGCTATGGGGGCTCCTTTGGGTCTGGAGGTTATGGGGGTTCTTTGGGCTATAGAGGTTCCTCTGGCTATGGGGGCTCCCTTGGATATGGGAGTTCCCGGGGTTATGGGGGTTTCTCAGGCCATGGGGGCTCCCTTGGATATGGGGGCTCCCTGGGCTATGGGGGCTCCTTTGGCCTGGGAAGCTGTGGGGGCTATGGGGGCTCCCAGGGCTATGGGGGCTCCTTTGGGGGCCACGGGGGCTCCATTACCATTTGTCCTTGTTTTCCTCTGGGGGGATATTCCCTCTTGTGCTGGGAGGAGATGCCTGGAGTTCCTCATTTGGCCAAGGCCCTTGGGTCTGTGTCATTTGGGAAAAGGAGGCAAAGAGACAGGAGTCAGATGCAGGAAAACTTTATTGTACCAAGAAGGGCAGGAGAGGCAGGGAGAGGGATGGTAGGCAGACACCAGGCAGGCCGGGTGTCATGGGCTGCAGGAGGCCAGGGCAGCTTGTGCAGAGCTCAACTTCTCCATGCTGGGCTGAGGCAAGAGAGATGAGGCTGAAAGAGAATTCAGAAAAAGAGGGGTTAGAACAGACATGTGAATCTCTCAGTTCAGCAGTGGCTCGTTCTCCCAGACCTGACGAAGACTTTGAGTGGCCAACGGCAACAAAAGCCGAACAGCCTTGCCTACCCTGCCCAGCGCTGGCCCTGTGTCCTGCAGTCCCCTCGGTGCCCTGACTCCCACACCCCCAGACCTCACAATCCGTGACCAAGTCCCTGTGCCCAGCCTGGATCCTTCTGTCCCAGCCAAGGGGTCATAGCAGGACATCTTGCAGGGCTCAGTGTTGGTTTGCAACACATAGAAACGTAAAAACTATAAAAACTCAGAAGCTGATGAGAGAGATTTTCAACATGAGTGAAATCACTGTGTTGTGGTTTATGTCCAGCCTTGATTGTCATGGTGAACACCCACTGAGCACCTTGATCAAAAAATTCCTGCCTATGTAAATCCTCCCCCAGAGACTGATCTTTGTTCTGGCCCCACATGGTTGTGTTGTTCAGCTTTTGGAAATGCCTACCCTGAAGAGCAGTATAAGAACCCCAGTCCCATCCCCCATGAACTTCCCTAAAGTTGGGAAGTTAGGAAGATCTGGGGACTCTGAAAGATTTGGGGACCCCCAAATCCCACATTTGCCACTGGTTTCATTAAGAGTAATTCCAGACAGAAACAATGTTCTAGAACATTTAGAATAAAGCTGTTCTAAATCTCAGCATTCCTAAAGGAATCTTCTACAACTGCTCTGGTACAGGCTTTGATTAAATAAATAGAAAGAAATTAAAAATTCGTACTCACTAATCTCCACAAGGCGAATGAGCTGTGAGAAGTGTCTGGATGGGCCCAGGCACTGGAGCTTATATAGAGGATCCCAACATTCCTGAGGGCTTGGAATCTTGCTTGGAGTGGGGGTTCTGCCTGAAATAAATTGTTTACCAGCTTTGAGTCACAAAAGTTTGGAGTTTGTATCAGTTCTGATTTCATTCACATTCTCCTATCATGTGATGTCAGAGTTTCACCATCTTGATTTCTTTAATCTTGGGTCTTAATTGGTGCTGGCAACTCCTGGCATGATTAGAGTGACCTCACTGGAATTACCATGTTCATTAAGCTGACTCCACATGTTGCTTCTTCCTTTACAACCTTGTCATGAGCTTGTCTGCTCCAAGATTTTGTAAGACTCATCTTTGGCTGACATGGACATTTTTCCTTAACAGCCTTTAAAATTATCTGATAAATTAATTAGAAGCAGAAACCAGCTTATTCCAGAACTACACAGGAATAAATGTGTTTCCAGCCCTAATTAAAGAGACTTGTTGGTCTGAGATGGATTTACGGGGTCATGAATACCTGTTGAGATCATCCTGAACACTCAGCAATTCCCCAATAATCTTCCATTGTGAGGAAGGTTTGGGATCAATCCCACATAAAAATCACTTTGTTTAACTAAAAAGCTTTTAGTGGAAAATGAAATTCAGTTTTAAAAGGGTTGGTGGTGCTGAATGTTCCCATATCAAGTCCTGTGATTCCAATTTTGAGGAAAAAACCAAAGAGGTAGATCAAGGTGTTTCTTTAATGTCATGGGTGCAATCTCTTATCAAGAGTGTTCTGGCCCTTCTTGAGAAAAATACTTTGTAATGATTTCACAAACATTCATTATCTGCTGTTCAACCCAGCTAATGTTCGGTGTTGTATGACATTAATGATTTAGACATTTCACTCTTACACAATCCCAGCTGCTTTAATGTGCAGGAAACAAGGTGTTGCCTGCCATTACTTTAATTAAATCATTATTTGTGCCATTGGAAGTCAAGGGTTAATAACTAATGCAGCTCTTCTTTTCCTTCTTTAAAAAAAAAAAAATCCTGTCCATATCTGTGGTTGAATCCTCTATGAGTTTAAGATTAAACCTTTGTTGTATTAGCCTTATTTCAAGCTATATTTTCCATAAAAAAATAAATATTTGTGATTATTTACCCTTTTCCTGTGATTTTTCAGGGCACAACTTTTAGGTTTTCACCTGTATCCAGTGCATTTTACAGACCCTTCTTGTCATTCCTGAGACATCCCCCCAGAGATCTGCTCTGAATTCCTATGCTGAAGATTGGTTATTGTGGTCCAGGTTCATGCCAATATTTTCATTTTCTTTGCAAATGAAAAAGGATTTGGGTTTAGGTTTGTGTTTTGCTTGTTGCCCCAACAAATTTCCCTGTATTTGCTGCAGGGGAAGGAAAAAAAAAAAAAGATTCTCCAAGGACAGAAAGGGTTTGAGTGGTTCCCACATCTCCCAGCCTGGGGTGGATTTCCTTGCCTTGATTTATATTTTACAAAAATCTGACAGTCAGAGCAAGTTGTGCCTCATCCCTGGCACAAACTCCCTTCAAATCCAACCCCTTTTGATGGGATGCATCAAAACCCTTGTGGGCCGCAGGGGAGGGGGGATTCTGCCCTGCTCAGGTGAGATCTCACCTGCAGAGCTGCCCCAGCCCTGGATCCGAGCCCAGGGAGGACCTGGAGCTGCTGGAGAGTGCCCAGAGGAGGCTCCAGGGATGGAGCAGCTCTGCTGGGAGGAAAGGCTGAGAGGACTGGGATTATTCTGTTTGGAGAAGAAGAAGCTCTGAAGTGACCTCACTGTGGCCTTGCAGGACCTGAAGGGGCCAAAAGAAACATGGGGAGAGGCCTTTCCCAAGGGATGGGGTGACAGGACAAGGGGGAATGGGTTCAGACTGACAGGGAGGGGGTTTAGATGGGATTTTGGGGATAAATTCTTCCCTGTGAGCTTGGGGAGGCCCTGGCACAGGATATTCCATGGCTACCCCATCCCTGGCAGTGTCCAAGGCAGGGTTGGACAGGGCTTGCAGAAACCTACGGTGGTGGAAGATGTCCCTGCCCAGGGTGGACAGGGTGTGGAACGAGATGATTTTAAGATCCTTTCCCACACAAAACAGTCCATGATTCCTCAATTGCCTCTCTCCACTTTGTATTAAAAACACCTCAATTTCAGCGCTCTCTGGACTACAAAATTTATTCGGAGAGGTTCCTGTGAGGAAAAAACCCTTCTACGTGCAGATGTACTTGAGCCTCTGAGGAACAAGGGCTGTGAGAGCACTTCGGAAGCACTGAGCAATGCTCTCTGCTCCCTGTTTTGTTGTTTTGTAGCCCTTGCATGTCCCAGGGCTGAGTAACAGCACCCAAAGCAGGGAGGAGCTGCCAGGCACCTTAGCCCTGATCAGATCGCTCGTAGCCGCTGGGTTTGGCCAGGCCAGGCCCAGCCCTGCTCTTACTTTCCCTTTTTTGTCATCCAGGGCAGGCTGCTCCTCTCAGAGTGGCTCTGGCACTCCCAGGCCCTCTCCAGTGGCTCTCCAGTGATTTAAGCAACCAGAAATGGTCAGGTTGAATAGCTCTGTTATGAGCAGCTAAGACCTCAAGTGAGTACTCAGCATAATTTAAAATAAAAAAAGATGAAAACACAAAAATGCAATGCATAAGAGATTTATTGCAGGAACAACTTGAATAAATCACAGAGAGGACAAAGGAAAACATGGGAAAACAAGAGGTACAAACAGAACCAAAAAAATACAGCTAAAATTTTTAAGCCATGCAGTTGTCAAAAAGCAGAGCTAAATAAATGCAAATATTACAAGAGGTTGATATAAAGGACATAAACAATAAAGATCAAAGATAAGAAAAGAAAAAATGAAATTGTTATAAATAACACATTCACAAAAGAAGACATTAGGGAATATATCTTCAAACTAGAGACAAAGCAAAATACTAAACATAAGAAAAGAAAAGTTTGAAAGGAAAAAGTAATGGCAGCAACAATTCAGATGAACAACTCCGAGATTCCTCCATGGCTGACAGAGGAAAAAGGGTCTGAGATGAGTCTAGCAGGGCCCGCAGGTGTCCCAGAGCTTCTTGCTGTAGCGCGGCAGGGCACAAGGGCTGCAGGCGGGAGCAGCGTAGGCCCTGCCAAAGGTGCAGAGGCCCCCCGAGGCCTGGGTGGCGCCGGCGCCGTAGAGGCCGCCCAGCCCCAGCTTGCTTCCTTTGCCCAAACTAGGAAATTCCTGGGGATGAGGATATTGCATGAGGGTGAGGGGAAATTGTGTTGGGTGATGTTCGGGGCAATGGAAAACAGAAGTGGAAGCAGATGGTGAAAGATAGATGGGAAGAGGACAGTGGAGAGCAATGTGGAGAAGAAAATTAAATCAAGAGGGAAGGGAATCGGAAGAGAAACGACTGTGAGAAGGGTTTGACTTATAGGAAAGAGAAGGAGAAGGAGAAGGAGAAGGAGAAGGAGAAGGAGAAGGAGAAGGAGAAGGAGGAGTAGGACAAGGACAAGAGGAAACAGAACGTGGGATACAAGGCGACAGATGTAGAAAAAAAAAGAGAGAAAGAGAAAGAGAAAGAGAAAGAGAAAGAGAGAAAGAGAGAATGAGAAGGACCTGATTTAAGGGAAATTTAACGTATTGGGCATAGTGATGGGCAAGTTTCTCTCTTATTTCAGTCCCTGGTCCTTTATCGCAGCCAAGATTGATACAGAGGGGTTGGAGCTCGGACAGCCTTTGCCCTTGGATGGCTCCCAGCTCTGGGGACATTCCTACACAACACCAGCAGGTTTGCAGGTCTGAAAAGTCCCTTGGAATCATGGCCTGTGAGCAACGATCTGCTGTCTTCAGGCAGAGTCCTTGCAGATCCTTGTCCTTGTCCTTGTTTTTGTCCTTGTCCTTCTCCTTCTCCTTCTCCTCCTGCTTCTTCTTCTCCTTCTTATACTCTTTGTATGAAACATTCCCACTTCTCTCCTTTATATCCATCCACTTCCCCTCAGATGCGATTTCCTTCTTCACTTTAACATCCAAAGTAACATTCCTAATTCTATTTTACCACAGATTTCCCCTTCCATTTTCCGTTTTCCAGCAACACCATTTCCCCTCCTACTCCCAGAATTCCCCATCCCCAAGGGTCTTCATGACTTGGGAAAACAAGGCAAACAGACAGGAGTCAGATGCAGGAAAACTTTATTGTACCAAGAAGGGCAGGAGAGGCAGGGAAAGGGATGGTAGGCAGACACCAGGCAGGCCGGGTGTCACGGGCTGCAGGAGGCCAGGGCAGCTTGTGCAGAGCTCAACTTCTCCATGCTGGGCTGAGGCAGTCACCGGGGGTTGGGGCTGTTGGTGGTGGCTCTAGCAGGGCCCGCAGGTGTTCCAGAGCTTCTTGCTGTAGCGGGGCAGGGCGCAAGGGCTGCAGGCGGGAGCAGCGTAGGCTCTGCCAAAGGTGCAGAGGCCCCCCGAGGCCTGGGTGGCGCCGGCGCCGTAGAGGCCGCCCAGCCCCAGGGAGGCAGCAAAGGCCGGTGCTCCGGAGGAGCCCACCACGGCCTGCTGGGGGAAGGAGCTGAGGATGGGGCCGGGGAAGGTGACCACCACGGGTGGTGGCTGGATGAAGGCAGAGGAGTCGGGGCACTGGCGGGCGCACAGCTCGTTGCAGCTCTCAGCGATGGGCTGGGGCACAGCCACGCTGGTTCTGGGGGGGCACAGGTCCGCGCTGGTTTTCGGGGGGCACAGGTCGTAGCAGGACATCTTGGTGTGAGATCTGAGGGTGCTCTGCAAGAGAGGGCAGCCATGGCAGGAGAGCAGCCCAGGGCAGCACCTGAGCCACAGGGGCAAGGGCTGGAGCAGGGAGCCGCAAGCAGAAGCGTTTGCACACTTACCCTTGTTCCCGAGGAGGAGAAGGTGGCCAGTGCAGTGCTTGGTCCAGTCAGGTCCAGGCAGGGCTTTTATAGCAGCCCTGGCATTGCTCAGCTCCAGGTGGGCCAATCTGGACAGGGGACACTCCCTGCTGCTGCTGCTGCTGACACCAGGGCTGTGCAGCCCCTGCCCCTCCCTGAGTCAGCATCCCCCAGGTGCCAGCCCAGCACATACGGCTGCCCAAGCAATCTTATACTTCCTGCCATATCAGATACTTGATAGCTGGGATGGCACCCAGGAATGGGCACCAGGAATACTTTTAATGGTCCAAAGGGGTGGGGCAGGGCTAGAATCAGCCTTGGCCTTATGGACATCAGTGTTTGTTGCCCAGTGTATCACAGGAAGGACATGAGGGGTGTTGGTCCCCAGTCTGGCATAGATCCCTGCGCATTTACTGCTGGTGGATGGCGTCCGGTTCAGGTGAGCTGTCCTGTGATGCACAGATCCTCTCCATGCTCAAGGCTTTTGCCACTCCTGACTCTCATGCTCCAGCCCCTGACCGGTGTTCCTGGAGTTCATTCCTGGGTGAAATCAAGGCCATCAAGGATCTGATGTGGCAGGAAGGACAAGATTGCTTGGGCAGCAGGATGTGCTGGGCTGGTACCTGGGGGATGCTGAGTCAGGGAGGGGCAGGGGCCGCACAGCCCTGGTAGAGCCTACGCTGCTCCCGCCTGCAGCCCTTGCGTCCTGCCGCGCTACAGCAAGAAGCTCTGGGACATCTGCGGGCCCTGCTAGAGCCACCACCAACAGCCCCAAACCCCCATGCCTGCCTCAGCCCAGCATGGAGAAGTTGAGCTCTGCACAAGCTGCCCTGTCCTCCTGCAGCCCGTGACACCCGGCCTGCCTGGTGCCTGCCCACCTTCCCTCTCCCTGCCTCTCCTGCCCTTCTTGGTACAATAAAGTTTTCCTGCATCCAACTCCTGTCCCTTTGCCTCCTTTTCCCAAGTAATGAAGGTCCCTGTGGTTGGGGGTGTTCCAAGAGTGTGAGGCTATTTGGTGATGCTGGGTTGGCCACAGGGAATGGAAAATCTAAGAGGAAGGGGAAGGTGAAACAGAAGAGGGGATGGGTTGTCGGAGGTTGAAGTGGACATGAAAATTATATCAAAGTGGAAGTGGAAGGATATGAAGGAGAACTGTGGGAACTGGTGAAGTTAGGAGACAGAGAACCAGGAGAAGAAGAATGAGATACAGGATAAGATACAGAGGGAGGAGAAGGCGGAGAAGGAGCAGGAGGACAAGGACAAGGATAAGGACGAGGAGCTCCAAGCACTCTGCCTGAGGACAGACAGATCGCCCTGCTTGCAGGCCATGAGACCAGGAGCTCTTACACACCGGCAGTTGTGTTGGCAGAGAGTGGGATTGGTAGCAGAGCTGGGAGGCATCCCGAGGCAGAGGCTACCGGATCTCCAGCCCCTCTCTGATACCATGGCTCTGCTAAGTCTGACAGAAACTTCCCCTTCACTCTTCTCTGTGCATTAAATTTCCTTATAATCAACTCCTTCTCCTTCCTACTATGTCTTAGTTTATCTTCTCAGATTACTTATTTCCCATCTTCTCTTTTCTATTCTCCTTCTTCAACTTCCTCTTTTCTTTCTTCTTCACATTCTCTTTCCTCTTTTTTACCTCCTTCTCCTCTTTCCTCTTATCATTATCTTCAACCTACTTCTCCTTCCCCTTGTCCTTCTCGTCCTTCTCATCCTTCTCGTCCTTCTCATCATTCTTGTCCTTCTTCTTCTACTCCTTATCCTCCTTCTCCTAACCCTGCCCCTTCCCAACATTCTCTATCTTTAGATCCAGTTTCTATTTTGGTTTCATTTTATTGTCCACATTACTGTCATCTGTCCCTGTCCCTCATCACTTTCACTCTCCCTTTTCCCTTCCATTTTCTATTTCCCCAGACCACCACAGCAACACCATTTCCCCTCCAATTCTTGGAACTCCCCGATACCCAGGAGTATTCATGACTTCAGAAAAGGAGGCAAAGAGACAGGAGTCTGATGCAGGAAAAATTTATTGTACCAAGAAAGGCTGGAGAGGCAGGGAAAGGGATGGCGGGCAGGCAACAGGCAGGCCGGGTGTCACAGGCTGCAGGAGGCCAGGGCAGCTTGTGCAGAGCTCAGCTTCTCCATGCTGGGCTGAGGCAGTCACAGCTGCCCAAGCAATCTTGTCCTTCCTGCCATGTCAGATACTTGATAACAGGGATTTCACCTGGGATTGGGCTCCAGGAAAACCTTTAATGGTTCAAAGGAATGAGGCAGGGCCAGAATCAGCCTTGGCCTGATGGACATCACTGTTTCTTGCCCCATGTATCACAGGATGGACATGAGGAGTATTTGTCTCCACTCTGGCAGAGCTCCCTGGGCATTGACTGCTGGTAGATGGCGTCTGGTTTGGCTGGGCTGTCCTGTGATGCACAGATCCCCTCCAAGCTGAAGGCTTCTGCCACTCTTGCCCTTGAGACTCCAGCCCCTGACACTCCAGCCCTTGCCCGGTGCCCCGGGACCCCATTGGTGGATGAAATCAAGGTTATCAAGTCCCCCAGGTGGTAGGAAGGACAAGATGTCTTGGGCAGCGAGATGTGCTGGGCTGGCACCTGGGGGATGCTGCCTCAGGGAGGGGCAGGGGCCGCACAGCCCTGGTGTCAGCAGCAGCAGCAGCAGCAGGGAGTGTCCCCTGTCCAGATTGGCCCAGCTGGATATGAAAATTGCCGGGGCTGCTATAAAAGCCCTGCCTGGGCCAGACTGGACCAAGCTCTGCCCTGGCCACCTTCTCCTCAGGAACAAGGGTAAGTGTGGGAGCGCTTCTGCTCGCGGCTCCCTGCTCCAGCCCTGGCCTCTGTGGCTCAGGTGCTGCCCTGGGCTGCTCTCCTGCCATGGCTGCCCTCTCTTGCAGAGCACCCTCGGATCCCACGCCAAGATGTCCTGCTACGACCTGTGCCCCCCGAAAACCAGCGCGGACCTGTGCCCCCCCAGAACCAGCGTGGCTGTGCCCCAGCCCATCGCTGAGAGCTGCAACGAGCTGTGCGCCCGCCAGTGCCCCGACTCCTCTGCCTTCATCCAGCCACCACCCGTGGTGGTCACCTTCCCCGGCCCCATCCTCAGCTCCTTCCCCCAGCAGGCCGTGGTGGGCTCCTCCGGAGCACCGGCCTTTGCTGGCTCCCTGGGGCTGGGCGGCCTCTACGGTGCCGGCGCCACCCAGGCCTCGGGGGGCCTCTGCACCTTTGGCAGAGCCTACGCTGCTCCCGCCTGCAGCCCTTGTGCCCTGCCCCGCTACAGCAAGAAGCTCTGGGACACCTGCGGGCCCTGCTAGAGCCACCACCAACAGCCCCAAACCCCTGTGGCCGCCTCAGCCCAGCATGGAGAAGTTGAGCTCTGCACAAGCTGCCCTGGCCTCCTGCAGCCCGTGACACCTGGCCTGCCAGGGCCTGTCCACCGTCCTTCTCCCAGCCTTTCCTGCCCTTCTTGGTGCAATAAAGTTTTCCTGCATCGAATTCCTGTTTCTTTTCCTACTTTTCTGGAGTCATGAATCCCCCTGGGGTTGGGGGTGTTCCAAGAGTGTGAGGGGAATTGGTGGTGCTGGGATGGTCACAGGGAATGGAATGTGGAAGAGGATGGTGAAGGTTATACAGAAGTCAGTATGGGACATTTGAGGTGAAAGTGGACATGAAAATGTTATCTAAGTGGAAGTGGGTGGATATGTAGGATAGCTGAGGCAGCTCTTGGAGTTAGGAGACAGAGAAGAAGGAGAAGGAGAAGAGGAAGGAGAAGGACAAAGAGAAGAAGCTGCAAGTAGTCTGCCTGAAGACAGACAGATCCCCTGACTTGCTAGCCATGAGAAATAGAGCTCATACAGACCTGCAGTTGTCTTGACAAAGAGTGGGGTTGGCCACAGTGCTGGGAGCCATCCTAGGGCAAAACTACCAGAGCTCCAGACCCTCTCTGCCACAACGGCTCTGCTAACTGATCTGGGAGACAAACCAGAGAGAGGTCCCCCCTAGTCTTCCCTGTACATTAAATTGCCTTGCAATCAACTCCTTCTCCTTCACTTTCTACAGCTTAGTTTTCCTTCTTTTTATTTCTCCTACTCTTTGTTTTGCATCTTCTCTTTCCTCTTCCCCTTCTTATACTCATTCCTCTCGTCTTACTTCTTCTCATTCTCTTTCCACTTTTTATCCTCCTTCTCCTCCTTCCTCCTCTCCTTCTCTTCATCGTACTTGTCCTTCCTCTTTTCCTTCACGTCCTTTCGTTCCTTCTCCACCTACCCCTCCTTCGTCACCTTCTCCACCATCTCCTTTCACTTTCCCAACATCCTCTACTTTTTGACTCAGTTTTAATTTTAGATTCATTTTCTTGTCAACATTACTGTTCTCTGACGCTGTCCATCATCAATTTTACTTTTCCCTTCTCGTTCCATTTTCCATTGCCCCTGGCCATAGCACCAATATGATTTGCCCTCCCACTCTTGGAATACCTCCATCCCTGGGAACTTCCTGGTTTTGGCAAAGGAGGCAAAGAGACAAGAGTTGGATGCAGGAAAACTTTATTGTACCAAGAAGGGCAGGAAAGGCAGGGAGAGGGATGGTGGGCAAGCCCCAGGCAGGCCAGGTGTCACGGGTTGCAGGAGGCCAGGGCAGCTTGTGCAGAGCTCAGCTTCTCCATGCTGGGCTGAGGCAGCGGCGGAGGATTGGGGCTATTGGTGGTGGCTCTAGCAGGGCCCGCAGGTGTCCCAGAGCTTCTTGCTGTAGCGGGGCAGGGCACAAGGGCTGCAGGCGGGAGCAGCGTAGGCTCTGCCAAAGGTGCAGAGGCCCCCCGAGGCCTGGGTGGCGCCGGCGCCGTAGAGGCCGCCCAGCCCCAGGGAGCCAGCAAAGGCCGGTGCTCCGGAGGAGCCCACCACGGCCTGCTGGGGGAAGGAGCTGAGGATGGGGCCGGGGAAGGTGACCACCACGGGTGGTGGCTGGATGAAGGCAGAGGAGTCGGGGCACTGGCGGGCGCACAGCTCGTTGCAGCTCTCAGCGATGGGCTGGGGCACAGCCACGCTGGTTCTGGGGGGGCACAGGTCCGCGCTGGTTTTCGGGGGGCACAGGTCGTAGCAGGACATCTTGGCGTGGGATCCGAGGGTGCTCTGCAAGAGAGGGCAGCCATGGCAGGAGAGCAGCCCAGGGCAGCACCTGAGCCACAGGGGCCAGGGCTGGAGCAGGGAGCTGAGAGCAGAAGCGCTCGCACACTTACCCTTGTTCCCGAGGAGGAGAAGGTGGCCAGGGCAGTGCTTGGTCCAGTCTGGCCCAGGCAGGGCTTTTATAGCAGCCCCAGCATTGCTCAGCTCCAGCCG